>CAUYRT010061949.1:0-84965 GCA_963574885.1 Lepilemur ruficaudatus | reverse complement strand
TTTCTTTCTATTTATAGTAGAGACGGGGTCTCGCTCTTGCTCAGGCTGGTCTCGAACTCCTGACCTTGAGCTATCCACCCGCCTCGGCCTCCCAGAGTGCTAGGATTACAGGCGTGAGCCACCGCGCCCGGCCATGACCAGTTTTAAAAAGCCAGGAAAATGTAAAATTCTAGGTTTTACGTTAAGTAGCTATAGGACTTTGGAATAGTCACTTAAAGTTACAAAATTCCAGCGTCTTTAGATTTCTCTAGTGTTTAAAAAGAAACACAAGATAAAGAAGAAGATACCACTACCACATACCTAATTGGTAAGGTAACATATCATTTCTTATTTAAAGCAAGGCACTTTTGAGAGTAAAAGATTTGCCAGTAATAATTTTACCAGGACAAAAGGGCAGGATGTACATGATTGCCATCATTAAATACTTGAATCATTCCAGATACACAATATAATCAATTGAATCTGAATCTACTTCTTGGCTATTTTATTTGGCCAGGCTCTAAAAGAATAGTCAGGTCACAGTTGAACAAGAAATCAGATCTGGACTATAAGAAACTTATGTGTGTACAAGTTAATTCATTTTGACCAATCTAGGGCCAAGACACTCTCCACACAGCCCCTGAAATTTATGCTCTGACTTTAATGGGCCCTTCCAATAAAGTTCTCTGGTATTGTGAAAACAAAAACAATTACTCTAATAATATTGAATACAATGACAAATAACATAAGTCTATTGGCCAGACTTAATAATATTCCTGTCATGAATTTGCATATTTCCCTGCCCTGAATGTTACAATTTATATCAAAGAGAGTGGTCAGACAGAGTGCAAGTATGCTTTGACTTTTTGGATCCCATCTGCCATGCTGAGCTCCATCCTCTGATCAAGTCTTCAGAAAAGTTAGCCTGCTAGTGGAAGAATTATATAAAGGAAATCTGATCAAAATTGAGAAGAGGATGGACATAAAATAGAAAAACCATGTAAATATGGTAAAAGTGTATGAGCATTGCTTTTTAACATAAATGTTTTAGTATAACTTAATCTTAAACTTCTATCAGTAACAGCACAAAAGTCATGGCTACATATATTCACCATTTTTAACGAGTAACTTTATATATTTAAGACTACATACTTAAATCTCAGGATCAAATAATCTTCTTTGCCAATTTATATAGTATAGACTTATTTTATGCATCTATAAGTAGGTAAATATCTTCCATCATAACTTACCTCAGTTTTAAAATTGTGAGGAGTGCAACATAATTTAAACAAAGAACTTTTCCCAGGCAAAACTATAAACTGCTTCCTCGTTATGGCACCAATACCAAGCCTTGCTATAACCCTGGATTTATACTATATTAAGTAAAGTAATGTGTATAATTACCTTATCCCAAGTCAAGAAAGTCCCAATCAATATTTAAAAAGAAAAATCCTCTTCATTAAAAATATTCTGGAAAATGTGATTATAATTTACATGATTATTTTTAAATATATCATGATTATGCCCTTGGAGATGTACTGACAATCAAGGAAGTTTCCACAGGTGGGGGGAGCAGGGAGGAATCTATTATTACCAGTCAAGTGTAACACAGAAAGCAAAATGTGAGAGACAAATGGGATTTATGAAACTGGAATTGAATCCCACCATATGTCCTGGGTTAATAGGTAACTGGAGTCATCAAATTTCATTTTTAAAATTCTAATATTCATTGCTTATCAAATATCAAATATAATAGTGGCATCTAGGCCTCATGAGTCACCCAGTGCTACAATGGAAAAGCGAGCCAATTGCGTTTTTCCCTTCTCCTGGGTCACTGACATGACATAAGACCACTTTTTTTTTTATCTGTACAAGTTGAAAATAAAATAAGGTAACTAATCAATTTTTTGCTTAACAAATAAATGTACAAAAATAAATATGGATGTTTCAAAGTAATCCTTCCATGGATCTCAACTATAAATATATTTCAAATGTGTATCTTATGTTCCAAACATATATGGAACTTTCTTTGAAATTATCTCATATAATTTATCTTAAAACTAAATGTTTATTCTGGTTATTTCACTGAGTACCTATACAACCCTGGCCAAATCATTTTAACTCTTGGAGCTTCAACTGTTTCACCTAAGAAGAAATGAGAATAAAATGTACTCCTGTAAACCACATAGAGACATATAAAGATTACCTTATTTCTTTGTTGCAACCATAAAGTAGGTGTTACTAGATTTTACATTTATAGCAACTAAGACTATATACTAAGCTAGAGGCAAATGCAGGAATTGAATACAGGTGTATCTGGCTCTAAAACCTGTGTTCTTTCTTGCACCACTCTGTCTGCATTAAATCAATAAAATCTATATTTGCATACCGCTTTATGATTTTGCAAGCATGAATGTTTTCCTACTTGGTCTAACATGAGTTCTGTGAGAGAGTATAGACAACTGGCATTATCCCTATTTCTACAAAATGGAAAACTCAGGTGCAGATGAAAAATGTGACTTGATTAAGATATTAATAATAAGTGAGGGGAAGTAAAGGCTAAACCAGGTCTTGCCAACTCTAAATTCTATGCTCTTTCTGAAAGATATAAAGAAAGAGAAAGAAACGAAAGTGAAAGAATGAAAAAAAAGTACATGGCATAATTGGGGTTCAGAATCAAAATAAAAGTGATTTAAAGAAAAAAAAAGATTAGCATTTAAGGAAGATTCCTAACTACAATCCTCCAACTTTACCTCCAACTTAATATGGTGGCATCAGTACACAATAGTAGGTGCTTAGTATATATTTAATGATGTGATATGAAAAAAGGAGCTCAGCCTCCCAAGGTCCTATGCTAAAGATAGCAATGCTCATTTGTGCATGAGTCTAGAAACACCCTTCAAAATATGACTCATTACCATACAACCACATAAAAGAGTCATAATTCAGCTTAAGATGTCCATTTTTTAAGAGTCATTTAACATCAATATGTTCCTAAGACTGCCAATTGATTCATTAATGAATAGACCTCTTCCAGAACTGTATACTGATCTGTAATTAATTGTATTATTTAAGTCTATGGCATCACGTTTTTATTTGCTGATCAGCCTCCTTTAACGTTTCAAATGAGAAAATAAACATTTCTTATTTTTGGCTAGCTCTTTTTAATCAAATACAACAACATGACATTTTATCCCCATTGTCTTCTGATATTAAGAGTGTACAGACACAGAATTCAGAGGTCAAAGGGCCATAACAGACTATTCCACCCACTCATTTTACTTATGAGGAAGCCAAGGTCTATAGAGGTTACCTGGTAGCTAGTCGAGGGCAAAGCTATTACTAAAATGCAGATCCTGTGTTCTTTCCACTTCATCTCATAATATTTCCACACTGAAACTATATAATCACACTGAAACAAAAGTAATTGTTTTCTGAAAAAGTTTTTCTTTCTTAATATGAAGATAGATACATATAAGAACTTTATTCCTTAAGCCTCAAACACAGTTAAAAATAACCACTATTCTACCATTCTAATTTTAAAAAGTCTTTATAAAGATCAAATTAAGTCCCAAAGAAAGGTAATTATTTTGTATACGGCCTGGTATAAACGTCTGCCCATTATCTGTAACAATGACTGATGAAGACTGACTTATCAACAGGTTACAGTTTTCACATTGATTTTGAACTAAAAAAAAAAAAAAAAAAAAGACAGAAAAACAGACGAATGGGCAGTTAAAGCGAGAAGGATCCATAGAAATAATCCAAGTTTAATTCCTTTATTATACATATTGCTCTAGATTTCTACTAGAGTATACCTAGCCCTACAATTTCATACCTCCCAAATTTGATATCATTTAAGACTCAGCACAGGCTCCTCTCTAAAGATGGAGATTGACAGAAATCCAGGCATTTGCCCAAGATCATCCTGCAGAGACTACATAATTAAATGATTTATTTATTAACTTATTTATTTTACAATCCAACAGTTCTAATCATTGAAATTTTCACACTGGAACAACACTGATAAAATTGGACATGAAAACATTTTTACCCATAAGCAGTACGAGGGCAGATCTTCCAATTTCATTTTCCTAATGTTGATTAGTCATTTCCAATCTGTGCAAGATTTTTAATAGTAAGTTCCCATCTGAGTTTGGAAATAATACGGCCTGACTTCATTTTAAAATTTCTTCCTATGAATATTTTCTTTTCTTTCAATTGCTAATTATGAATTTTTAGAATTAAAGTGCTTTTGAAAAAATTTTAAACTGCACCTATTTGCAACTAGTTTCATTTTGAAGTGCTAAAATGTGTTAAGCACATACCTGGAATTTTTTTCAGGAGGTAATTAAAAACATAGGGCATTAATAAATAATCTACATGTTTACTGAGCATTCTGTATAGGTAAGACTATAGAAGGTAACACAAAGATATGTCTACCTTGCAGTCTACTGAGGGATTTAGAAATGCACACAAATAATTATAACACTAGTAAAAAGAAATCAGCAATATAAGGAAAGCATATAAAACATTCTATAACAAGTCAAAAAATAGAAATTTATTATAGTCAGGTGGACTAAATTGAAGAAGGTTTCGACTTAACTGGGCCTTGAAGGCTGGATAGAACTCAGAGCTCACCAAGTCTTCTCACTATTCCATATTTTACAAATCCAACTGGCTGCCAAATCCTGTTGATTTTACCATATGTCTAGAATCTTTCCACCCCCACTTTTAATTTATGCCCCCATATTCCTGTGCTTTACTATTCCAAAGGGTTTACAATTGATACCCATGCCTCTAGTCTCACTTCTAACTTTTCTTGCTCACTGTTAACAAGATATCCTTTCTAAAATAAAATTTTATTATGTGATATCCCCATTTAAACCACATCAGCAGCTGTCAAAAGCTACAGGATAGGGTCCAAACATCTAGGCATAATGGGAAACATTTTTTTATTCTGGCCCTTACATTTCTTTCTAATATCACCTCCTACTACTCTCAAACATGAATTTTACAACATATTTTTTAGCCATACAGAAGTACATGGAGTTGTCAAACATGCCGAGCTGTCCCATGCCTTCTCTATTTGCCTTGTTCCATATCTGTCAAATTTTATTCTAAAACAATTATGAAAGTCCTAGTGTGTCCACAGCACTGTTCTAAAAGCTGGAAATACAATGGCAGGCCAAAATAGACAAAGTCCCTGCTCTCATGTGGTTTTTAGTCTAGAGGTCTTGATATCTTTATATTATTGTTCTTGCTTTCTAAAATACGTCTCTGGAAGGTGTCCTAAAGACTTGTGTCTCCAGTGTCAAACACAGTACATGGCATATAGAATATATTCAACAAACATCTGCTGAATAAATAAATGATTAAAAGCAAAGAGAGTTAAAACATTAGTAAAAGCACAGGCATAGGAAAGGAAGTAGCATGTACAGGGAGAGAAAACTTGACAGGAATCCAAGATTTATTGAAAGAAGAAGGCAGACAGGAGAAAAAAGGAGAAAAGAGAAACATGAAGAAATTAAAAACCTTCATATATGTGAAAGATACTGTGTTATTTGTTGTGACATATCCCTGTCTTAATCCTCATAGAAGCCCTGTGAGATAGATAAGTTAGGAAATAATGTTGGAAAGATGGTGTGAAGTCAAATTGTGGCAAGTACTAAAAAGCCAACATAAGTAATTTGCATAATTCTGGCTAACCAGTGTATAGCTTTAAAACAAAAAGTTTAATTGCCAGAAGGATTAAATAGATGGTAGAGTGTGAGAAAATATTAATGACCTAGAGGCATTTACCATTGTAGAGCACCCAGATAAGTGGAAACAAGGGGCTAAACCAGCAACAGGAATGAAGAGTAATAATAATAGCAACAATGTATGTTACATTTACTAAATGCTTACTTATACCAAGCACAATGCTAGCCATTTTATCTGCACCATTCATTCATTTTATACACAGGCATAAACACACACACACACACACACACACACACACACACACACACACACACACACTCTGAGTTAACTGAATAATTCTCAAAGCTGTACTCTGAGAGAAGTTACTATTATTATCACTATTTGAAAGAGGAGAAAAGGGAGGTTTAGTAAATGCCTTACTTCAGGAGAGAGTAAATGAGAAGTGTGAAAAGATACAGGCATCTTCATAGAGAAAATAAAAAAGTTTAAGAATTTCACGTGGAAATAGAATAATTCTGTACAGTAAATGAGACAACGAATGAAGGGCATTGCTGGTTGGAGATTTTGAAAAGAGTAATAAAAAATTGAAATCTACAAATACAAGAGGGCTAATTATAATAGCATTAATCCATAGTGAAATCAACAAGTTTGGCTAGCAACAATGCTTTAAAATCATTACATTATATTTTTAAAAGTTCATCCTAATTGAAAACATTGGTACATATTTAAAAAAAATTACTTTTATTATATATACAAATCATGAGATGTAGCTTTGGGAATACTGTGCCCCCAGACTCAACCTGACACACATTTGGCCACCAAGAGGAGCTACTTTGACATAATTAGTGAGGGAAATCTTAAGAGAGATTTGGGCTAGAGTGACAAGGTTATCTGGATATTCTAACTAAAAGAAAAAAAAAATCACTAGAAAGCATTATCTGCTTTATAATGCCCCTGAAATATTTGTAATTGCAAAGGCAAGCTATTGAGCAATTGTTCTACCATTGCATGCTGAATCACTCAAAACTATCATGAATTCTCTCAGGCTTTACCTATGATTTTTATCTAATATGATGACAAGTGGACATTTGTCACACTGACGCATCTGTAGACCTAAAATAAATTAGGACATATAACTGTGAACATAGAAGGCCAACCTTATCATCAGCTAACATTTGAAGAAACATTTTTCCCACCAAACCCCTTGATTTATTATTGTGTTGTCAAGCTCTGTCAAGTATTTGTCTGCTAAACACTTATTTTGTTTTATTTGTAACTATTACATAGGCTTATATAAGAAGGGAAAAAAATCTCAGAAGGACATAAAAGTTATACCACAAACAAAACAATCAATGCACTGCAATAAATTTATCTCTTTTCCTATTTTATCAAAAGTATTGGTGTTACTATGATGATTCATTCTGCCTACATTCTGCAAACATTTTATCTTGTAGCTTAAATTCCATCATATTCACAAAAGAGATGTTTACTTGTCATAACAAATTTTACTTTGCCTCTTCTTTTTAAAGTATGCTCTTCAATTATATTAAATAATTGGAGTATTCATCCTCTGTGACAAGTAGTTTCACTCTTATCTATAACACAGGATGAATTTCAATCATAAGTCTGACACATGTACAACAGAATTGTCACAAGCATTTGCAGATAGAATGGTTGAAGTAACACAAATAGCTAAAAATATTACAGGTAACCTCAATAAACTTAATTTCACAGGGGTCACTGACCAGTACAATGCCAATCAGTAAACATTTTTTTTTAATTAGTTGATTAATTTATTTATATTTTTATTTGAAAGTATTACAGGTGGACAAACACCCATAAATTGCCTTTGCACTACCCAATTAAGAGCTACAAGCACGCCCATCCTCAAGACAGCATGCACCTCATCCGTTGGGTGTGAATTTACCCATCCCCTCCTCCCCACACTCGCTTGAATGACACCCTATGAATGTTACTTTCCATATGTGGACATTAGTGTTGATCTATTAGTACCAATTTAATGGTCAGTACAAGTGTTTGTTTTTCCATTCTTGTGATATTCCACTTAGAAGAATGGGCTCCAGCACCATCCAGGATAATACGATAGGTTTTTTGTTTTGGTTTTTGTTTTTTTACACCTGAGTAGTACTCCATGGTATAGATATACCACTTATTAATCCACTCTTGTCCTGATTGGCACTGGGGCTGTTTCCACATCTTTGCAATTGTGAATTGTTCTGCTATAAACATTCACGTGCAGGTATCATTTTTATAGAATGGCTTTTTTTTTCCTTTGGGTATATACCCAGTAGCAGCATTGCTGGATCAAATGGAAGTTCTACTTTTAGTTTTTTTTGAGGCATCTCCATACTCTTTTCCATAGAGGTTGTACTAGTTTGCAGTCACACCAGCAGTCTTTAAGTGTTCCTATCTCTCCAGGTCCAAGCCAACATTTGTTGTTTTGGGACTTTTTGATAAAAGTTATTCTCACTGAAATTAAGTGATATCTCACTGTGGTTTTGATTTGCATTACTCTGATGATTAGAGATGTGGAACATTTTTTCCTGTTTCTTAGCTATTAGTCTATCTTCGTTTGAAAAACTTCTGTTCATGTTCTTTGCCCACTTTTAATGGGTTGTTTGATTTTTTTCTTGGTGATTTTCTTGAGTTCTATATAGATTTTGGTAATCAGCCCTTTATCAGATATATACCATGCAAACATTTGCTCCCATTCTGGAGGTTGTCTATTTGCTCTAATGATAGTTTCCTTGGCTGTGCAGAAGCTTTTTAATTTGATTAGGTCACATTTATTCATTTTAGTTGTTGCTGTGATTGCTTTTGGGGTCTTCTTCATAAATGCTTTGCCTAAGCCAATGTCTATAAGAGGTTTTCCAACAATTTCTTCTTGAATTCTTATGGTTTCATACCTTAGGTTTAAGTCTGTTATCCATCTTGAGTTGATTTTTGTGAGAGGTGAGAGGTGGGGATCCTTTTTCAGTCTTCTACATTTGGCTATCGCATTTCTCCAGCACCATTTATTGAATAGAAATTCTTTTCCCCAGTGTATGTTTTTGTTTGGTTTGTCAAAGATCTGATGGCTGTATAAGGATGGTTTTATATCTGGGTTCTCAGTTCTGTTCCATTGGTCTCTATCTCTGTTCTTCTGCCAGTAGTACCATGCTGTTTTGGTCATTATAGCCTTGTAGAATAGCTTCAAGTCTGGTAAATTGGTGCCTCCCAATTTGTTCTTTATGCTTCAGGTTGTTTCAGATATACAGGGTCTTCTCTGGTTCCATACGAAGAGTAAAATTATTTTTTATAGATCTGTGAAAAATGATGTTGTATTTTAGTAAGGATTGTATTGAATCTGTAGATCACTTTGGGTGTACAGACATTTTAACAATGTTGATAAAGCCGATCTATGAGCATGGTATGGTTTTCCATCTGTTTACATCCCCTGCTATTTACTTCCTCAGTGTTTCACAGTTCTCTCTCTAGAAGTCTTTCATCTCCTTAGTTAAATATATTCCCAGGTATTTTATTTTCTTTGGTGCTACTGGGAAAAGTACTGAGTCTTTGATTTGGTTCTCAGTTTGACTATTGTTAGCATATATGAATACTATTGATTTGTGTACATTGATTTTTTAACCTAAGACTCTGCTAAATTTATTTATCAATTCCAGTAGTCTCTGGGCACAATCTTTGGGGTTTTCTAGATACAAGATCATATGGTCAGCAAAAAGCAATAGTTTGACCTCTTCTTTCCTCATTTGGATGCCCTTGATTTCCTTCTCTTGTCTGATGGCTCTGGCTAGGAATTCCAACACTATGTTGAACAGAACTGGTGACAGAGGACAACCTTGTCTGGTTCCAGTTCTAAGTGGGAACACTTTCAATTTTTCCTTGTTCACTATGATGTTGGATATAGATTTGTCATGTATGACTTTTATCATTTTGATGTAAGTTTCATCTATGCCTATTTTGTTAGGCATTCTTATCATAAAAGGGTGCTTTTTCTGCATCTATTGAGAGAATAATACGGTTTTTGTTTTCACTTCTATTTATGTGGTGAATTACATTTACTGATTTGTGTATGTTGAGCCATCCCTGCAACTGCGGGATGAAGCCCACTTGGTCGTGATGAATGATTTTCCGATGAGTAGCTGAATTCGATTTGTTAGGATTTATTGAGAATTTTTGTGTCTATATTCATAAGGTCTGTAGTTTTCCTTTTTTGTTGAGTCCTTTCCTGGCTTTGGTATCAGGGTGATGTTGGCTTTGTAAAACAAGTGTAAATGGAAAAAATACACTATCCTACTCCATGTCAACAGGCTACAGACATATGCAAATAAGACAATATACATGAAGGAAATTTGAAAAAAGTATAGTGCTATTTAAATAATAGTATTAATAAAACACATTTTTATTAAGAAAATAATTATTCACAAAGTCCTAAATTTACTACTAAAGTTTATACTAAATCCAAAGTAATTTAGCATACAAAAGACATTTCATGGCTTCAGAATTTGAAGAAACAATAACAGAACCTTCAGTTGGTAGATGGTCTTTAAAAAAGAAGGCAATAATATAACATTTCTAGCAAGAAAAATTTCAAAGAATATAAAAACTCAATAAAAATTACCAATTGTATATCTGAAATAAGACAATTTCATAATTAGTCCAAATGGGCTATATTTCTTAAAACTAAGAAAACATACTTGAATTAACTTTTCAATCAAAGCCAAATTGAAAAAAAGCTTACTAGATACTCTTCAAAAACATATTTTAAAAATGTAAGTATTACTTTTCTTTTTCAGTTAGTAATACATTAAAAGATTTTATTATCGCCCTTTAAAATTTTATCGCACTACTAATCATATTTTGAGTGTGTAAACAAATCCATATAGGGATAATGAATTCAAGAGTGGCACCACTTAGGTTATTAAATATGAAATGTCCGATTTCCTTAAGTAGTAAGTTTGGCAGTTGATATCTCTGATATTTCACTTTGACACTTCTGGTTTTATTTTTATTGTGAAGGTACCTCCTCAGTCTTTCAAACACATGTTTTGGCTTTTGATTATCTTTCAAAAAAAGATACAATTTAGAGCAATTTTTGTAAAACCAGAGATAAGTCAAAAATTCACATTATTTTCAATTATGAGTTCTGTCATAGAACCAGTGCAGCGCAAACAGCTCAAAATATCAACAAAGTTTCTGAGAATGATGTGACTAGTGAATGCATTGCCCATCAATGGTTTAAAAATTCTGTTCTGGTGATTTTAATTTTAAAAATGAGCCACATGGGTGATCTGAGACCAAGGCGAATAATGATGAGCTGAGAGCTACAGTGAAAGCAAATTCATATCAACCTATGTGGGAATTAGCAGCAAGGTTTAACATTATTATTCCAACAGCATTGAACAATTTGAAGCAAATTGGTAGGATAAAGAAGTTGGATAGATGGGTTCCACATGAATTAAACCAGCCTCAGAAGGGAAATCATCTCAAAGCGTGCCTTTCTTTGCTGTCACAACATAAAGACAAACCATTTCTACACTGTCTTGTTATGTGTGATGAAAAATGGATTCTTTTTCACAATCGCAAGCACTTGGCACAATGGTTATATAAACATGAAGTGCTGAAACACAGTCTAAAACTGAAAATTCATCAAAAAAAGCTAATGGTATCTATTTGGTGGGTCAACACTGGTATTATCCACTACAACTTCATGAAACCTGGTCAGTCGATTACAGCAGATGTCTACTGCAACCAATTGGATGAAATAAGGATGCTTGTGATTAAGCAGCTGAGATTGGTCCATAGAGACTGGCTAATCCTTTTCCAAAACAATGCTTGAGCACATATCCCACAACCAAAGGTGCTCAAACTACACCAGCTGGACTTGGAAACACTCTTGTCATCTACCATATTCACCAAATCTTACACCGACAGACTACCACTTTTTCCAGGCTTTGGACCACTTCTTGCAAATAAAAATATTCAATTCTCAACAAGCTGTGGAAAATGTCTTTCATGATTTCATCACCACTGGCTCTCCAAGCTTCTTCGCTGCTGGTGTAAACAAGCTACTGTTAAGATGGCAAAACTGTGTCCATAGTTTAGGCACATACTTTACTATACTGCTTCTTGTTTGAGACATAATAAACTGCACTTTTGATTCAAAATCATACATTTCATATTTAATGACCTTAATAAAATAATTTTAGTTTAAGAAAATTCTTATTGCTCTTGCTAGAGGGGGAAAATTAGACAGAAAGAACTAGTAGTTTCTGTTAATTAGTTAAGGTATTTTACTGTCAGAACACAATGCTAAACTAAGTTCTTCTCATAAATCAACTTTGGCTTTCAGGAGTTCATTGAATTTCAGACATAATTGTAGTTACTTCTTAAAATACTTCTGTGCCAAAAGAAACCTTCCATAAAATATCACCACTTGCTTGTTATACTTGTAGTTCATAATTAGACACTAGAATACTACTCTTAAAACTTGAAATATACCATGATTTACATTCATGTACATCTCTATAAAAAACTTTTTTTAAGTAGAGAAGAGATTATGATTGACTATTCTGTTGAAAAAATATTATTTAGGAAGATACAGCCCTTGAAAGATAAATTTCTTTACATTTATATAAAGCATAAATAGAACTCAGATCTTTTATTTTAATCTCTTCAATTTATATTCCTGGATTTTTCTCAGTCTTCCAATTTTAGTTACTTATTGAGTTTTCAAGAATGTCCCACAAAAAATTATAAAAATTTTAATTATAAAAAATTATAACAAAAAGGAGCAAGAAAAAGCAATTTGAATTACCCTGATATGTAAACCAAAGACATTATAAGAAAATTATTATGAATTTCAACTTACACAGAGAGCAAATGTTTGTTTTTAAATTTCAGATAAAATTTTAAGTGAAAGTATTGTCATCCATATTAAAATTCTACAAGCAAGTGCAAAACATTCATGCCAGATCAGTTCTAAAAAACCAATTTATAAATTTATAACTTTAAAATATAGACCTTCTTGTGATAATCATATGAAAGAAGCAGCACTTTCCTTCTGGGAGATATATAGCATCTCTCTGCTGTCAAGCAGTTATTCATAGGCTTGGTGTTATAACTTCATCACATAGTATAATGTAATGAAACCCAGGATAACTTTCATTAGTTCCAGACTACATCAATTACTTGGGTTGAACAAGCTTTCATGAAAGCAAATGAGCAAAGTATAGAAATATTGTCTTACTCCATCATAACAAATGTTGAAAAAAGTTCACTTAATTTTGTTAATAAATATTTTAATTTGTATTAGTTTACATTATAATTACATCTAATGTAAACAATTCTCCCTCTTCAATCATAATCATTTATCCAGGTTTCACACACATCTAATTCAATATATAATTATTAAGTGCTTCATATATATGCATCATGCTTAGCTCTCTATTTAATAATATGGCTATATGACTTCAGGGAAATCGCCTAATCTCTTTAGACCTTAATTTTCTCACTGATAAGACAAGGATATTTAAAAAGATGCTCTCTCCAAGCTCAAACATTTTGTAGTTCTAAATAAAATCTAAAATATACACAATCAAAGCATATCTGAGTCTAAATTAAGAGATCCTCTTTGAACTCTTAGTATAGTTAAGTAGACTTGAAAAACTCTATTTTAACTTAACATCGTATCAAGTGAGAAATTTAAATCTGAAGAGGAGTTCATCAAAAGATTGATAAATGTCTGAAATGATGATCTTCCTTGTAATTTCTAAAAATAATAGTTGACTTATCCATCATTTATGAAAATATAAATTCCCTTTTTTATTTTTAGTTATGGAAAAAATAGGTTCATGTGAGGAAAGGATTTTATCTATATTCTAGGATAAATGCAAAAAAAAAAAAAAGCCATCTATTTCCCCTCTCTAAATAAATGGTTTCAGTCACAGGCAAGAAAAGAAATATTAATGGAAATTAAAAGCCAGAGGTTTTCCTTTATGAGAAGTAATCTTAAAATCATCAGTAAGAAACAGCATTAAATCAACTTTTGAATAACTATTGACCCAGAAAAAAATTAAAGCAGTCAATAAAGTATAATCAACATTTAAGAGCAGATCAATTGCATCAACTCAAGATACAGAACACTGTATGGGATTCTAGCAGGAGCCCTGAAAAATTATAAATCAATAGCACTGCAAATATATATGAAATCTGTTTCAAAGAATTTTGCAGTAATGGCTTTATAGCTAAGTGGTACTGCAATGACAACACAGCTGACTGGGATCAATTTGGGTCTTTCATTTCATTGAAATTTTCATTACAATGTTATTTGAACAAATCATAAAATACTTTTGTATGGCATCCTAGTGATATTTTATCAAATGTGGCATTGACTGTACTGGCTAATCACAGCAAGATTTCATCAAATGAAAATGGTTCACTTGTGGAAGTTTATCCCTGTAACTGTTCACCAGTTGTACACTTCAACTGATCATGTACTTACGGAGTCAAGAGGTTTTTAAATTTGTGTCCGTTATTTACTACCACTTGCTCCACAAATGAGACTAAAAACACGATACAGATTTGCATGCATTTTTTAAAATAAGAATTCAAGGAATAGGTATAAGAAGTTTACAAATGAAACTACAGAATTCAAACTAGAGCTTTAGCAAAAATCCTTGGCACTATTTCACAGGGTCTTTCTTCAAAAATAATATTTGATATTTACATTAGATATAATACTATATTTATCTATTACAATATTCTGTAGGCTTTGTTGCATTCTTTGGGAAATAAGAAAAATGAAGATACACAGGATAGAATGCCATTAAACTAAACACACACAAATCTCATTTTGTAGTTCAAGTTACCAGTGACTTATTAGTGACTAGCAGCAATGTTTATATGCCTAGATTTTAAAACAGTACATCAAAGAAAGAAACGATTCTTAGAATTCATGAATCAACATTACATTATTTAAAATTTCTTGTGGGCTTCTAAGGGAAATGAAAATTCAACAATATATTTATTGACACAGTATTTCAATATTTCAGTTAATAATATCATATGTTTTGTTTTACGGCAAGTTCAAATGTGTTCTAGGAAATAAAACAATAAAATAAGCTATGTACCTAAATTATACATTGAACAGATTATAGTAAATGATATTTCAGAAATGTAAACATTAAAAGTAAGCTAAGATAAACGGATTGCTAAGAAACAAGTTTACATATTTTTAGGCTACTATTTAAATGAACACCAGTTTCCTTTAGGAAATAAAATTATTTCACACAAAAAAAGAGTCAGCACAGCATTTTCCAATATAGACAGAGAAGGCAACAGAAAAAATGGCATCTATAATGACATCATTTACACTGACTTTTCAGAAATTACAATATGCTACCAATGGTGTTCTAAAAGGTATGGTTTAATGAATATATAGAGTGGTGGAAAGCAAGACTCTAAAACTAAATTCTAAAATCAGCTTTTCAACTGACATGATGTATCAAATTTTGAAAGAATTTAACATCTTTCTGCTTCTTCTGTACTTCTATTCAAAAATTATTTACTGTTAAGAATATTATAAGCTAGCAAGTTAAGATTTGAGTATGTATTTTTTTAACATTTGCTTACTATCATTACATTATTAACTATTAATTCATAGCAACAAAATTCCAGTTGAATTATATCTGACTTGATACTTTTCATTGTTAAATAAATCCAAATAGAAAATCAGTTATTTCATAATTTTTGTTGTTAAAAATCATAATAAATTTAATACCATATATGCCTTGGTTTAAGATTTTGTCAGAGTATTAAAATAGTTTTCTTTTTTTTGAGTCACAGTCTTACTCTGTCACCCTGGCTAGAGTGCTGTGGTGGGTGTCAGCCTAGCTCACAGCAATCTCAAACTCCTGGGCTCAAGCACTCCTCCTGCCTCAGCCTCCCAAGTAGCTGGACCACAGGCATGCGCCACCATGCCCAACTAATTTTTCTATTTTTAGTAGAGACAGGGTCTTGCTCTTGTTCAGGCTGGTAGAGCTCTTGACCTCAAGCTATCCTCCATCCTCGACCTCCCAGAGTGCTAGGATTATAGGCGTAAGCAACCGCATGCCACCTAAAACATCTTTCTGATGTATCTGAATTTATTTTCAAATAATGTATATGATTCATGTATTGTTTGGTGAACCAAATGCCAGAAATAGGTTGAGTCAACTATAATAGGTCCCAGAATATCTATTTAAATAGTTAATTGGATAAAATTTTGTGATATGATATTCATTATATTTTTAAATGCCATGAAAACTGGTGTAATATTTACCATTCGATCCAGCAATAGCATTATTAGGCATCTATCCAAAAGAGCACAAGACATTTTATGATAAAGACATCTGCACCTGAATGTTTATGGCAGCATAGCACCTATTTTAAACATTAACTTAGAGACTAGAAAGTTCAAGAGCAACACAATCTGAGTTTGCGCAGCAGTGGCTTCGGTGGGCATCCTGCCTCCTCTTCTGTCTCACTATCTACTGAGTGGCCTCAAAGAAGTCATTTATTTTCTTTGGGCTTCAATTTCTTTGAATTATTATTTTTTTCCTGATATTATTACAATGCATTGTTTCACTAGAACAAAACAATAGAAAGAGCCTAAACTAGATAAGGAAATAAATGTTTTGTCTCATTTCTCCATGAACAGATTGTGCGATCCGGGCAAGCCTCCTGCCCTCTTTGGGAGGCTCTGCTGTCTGAGACTACTGAACTAACCAGGTTATTCTATATATTGACATATCCATTGGTCATCACCGGATAAGCTTCTCCTGATGTAGCTTCTGGTGGCCAAACAATTCAAATGAAAGGACTAACTTCCTGGACAGCTAGGGCTATTTCACATTTACTTTGAGAAAATACATGTTCCTCCTCAGACAAAAAACAATCGTTAAGTCTTTAAAAAGCCATGCACCCTTCAGGGCTTGACCGATTGTGAACCACCACTGACCTTATCAGCGTGTTATCCAGAACACACTGAGACGCCACAGAAGAGCTGAATTTCTGAAGATGGTTCGGTTGGATAGATTGCAGTTTATTAGTATCACAGACACAGATCACGGATTCCTCTGTCACCTGTTCTTTTAATGCCTCTTTCCCATCTTCCACACATTCACCTGAATGAATGCCTGTTCTCATAATTACCAGTTCTACTCACTTGTTCATCAAAAGAATGATCCCTCTTTATTCCCTCGGCACTTCTACCTGAGAACAACATGTAAATCCTCCACTTCTTTCTGATAAAAAAAAAACTACTAGATTTTTTAGAGTAGAACATCCGCCTGCCTCCTGCAAAAATCAGGGGGCTGGTTTCAAACAGCATAATAATGATTTCATTTCATTAATTAATTCATCAATGCGATAAAACTTGTCATTTTAACTTGTTTCTGAGATTCCAATCAAAGCCTAATTAGCATAAACATTTCAACATGTGTCCTATATTAGCAGCAGGCACCAGGAAATGAAGACTTCCAGCGTGGAGGGGTAAGGAGGCAGAAAAGGTCATCCTTGTAGCCGAATGGATATGTTTTTGTTCAAAATGAGCATCCAAGAAAATGTTATGATTTGATGGATACTAACAGCAACCCTTTGTAAGGGCTTGATGAATCAGCAGATTTGCAAACTTTTCACTGTACCAGCAGGGAAACCTCTGTAATAGTCAGACTTGTCCAAAGATGTTGTGAGCTAATTTAGGGGGAGTGAGATTCCTGCCATGGTACGTACTTGTAAAGTAGACTAAGGAGCTGGGGCAAGCCTGATGGTCCCGGTTGGAACGTTATAGTAGATATGGCTGACAGGTGGAAGAGGAAGAATAAGTTCCTGTCTTTGAGGAGCTTTCCCAAGTTCAATTGGCCAGCAAATAGCAAGACTCAAGTAGGGGTCAAAAGGTCTGTTTTAACTACCTTGCTCTATCACTGTTCCATGCAGGGCAAAGGCCCCTAGCGGTAGTAGTAACCTTTGCTCACCGAGGTGGGATAGATAATGAACAGCTTGCCTCAGATCCAATACAGACTTGCAGAATATTAAATAGATTAAATGCCTGGGGAGAACAGAAGATTGAAGGATGATACTCACTCAGGGGATGGCAGAGAGGAGGCCCCATATGCATGCTTCCCAGTTTTATCAAGGCCCAGCCTAGGCTTCAGACACCATATCACAAAATGCCAAACAGCCTGACAGTTAGCAAGGGAACGCAGGAGGTATAATTCTCCCGTGTAAACAGACATCCCAGCTCTGCCTCTGCAAGGTGAACCTGAAGGAATGATGGACACGGCTCCCAGCTTTGCCCTGCAATTGTACCCGTGGTGTCAAGGTCCCTCCCCTTCCTCCACTCCCTGGTCTCCCAGTTTCTCCTGTGGCTTACATAAGACTGAAAGAAAAATTCTCCCCTCGTTCAGCACCTCACAGCCTGGGCTGTGGCTACCAATTTCACCGTTTTTTCCTCAAAGCAATGACAGGTTACCTCTGCTTTATTTCTGAGTTTGATGCCCTCAATTGCTGCCCATTTCACATCTATGTCAATGCAGAATTGTCCATTTTTATTTGAAGTTTTCAGAAACACAGAAGAGAAGCTTCAGCCTTTTCCTTCAAATAACTGCTTCGACAGCTTTATGGATGGCTAGTTAGTTTCTTCCTGACCTCTCTGAGAGGTCCCATCAGCTCTAACCCAGTTTCCTCTAAATTCTATATTCCCGGCTCTGGGACAGCAGACGGCTGTATCTTGTTCCACAATCCACAATTCTCAGCTTCAAAGTTCAGTGCCAAATAAGATCTCACGTTGTTGGATAACCTTTTGCACCAGCCCTTCAGCAGCAATTAAATCCTGCTCACTCCTTGATGCCTGGAGAGATGCCTAGGCACTCTGCTTGTTTTCAGGTGCAAAAATGAAGCAAAACAGAAGAAAACACAAAAACAAAGAACAGCGACACAAAGATCTGAGGGGTCCTCTTCGTTAGCTGTTCCAGTGAGCAGAGTCAGGGAACAAAAGACAGTCCCCTGGGTTAGAGGTGAGGAGGTGGGTAAGCTGAGGTGGATGGATCGGGGCCCCCCGGGGGGCTTCTGTGGGAGCAGAACTAAGAACCAGATCTCAGTCTGTAGGTGGCAGGCCCATAAATCCTTTAAAAACTAAGTCAGATAGCGCCAACCAGAGAGGTTGTGTGACGTCCCGAGGGTGACAGTGATCAGTGTGTGGAGCTTCTCTCTGGTTTAGGAACAGACAGAACTTACTGAGCGACTAGTGTGTACCGAGGAGGTCATTACCACGCCTACCATATATACAGTGCCTACTACAGGATTTACTTATTTGATATTGAATCTTTATTGCATGCCTGGATCTCCTTTTGTTTACAAATGAGAAAGCAGACTGAGAGGATTGAAAAGACTTATTCAAAATTTATGGACAGCGGCATGGGAATTTGAACTTGTTTTTAATATCAAAATCTATGCTTTCTACTATGCCATGTCGCTGTACCCTATCCAAGGGCCCATGCTTTCTGTCTGCATCTGTGGTGAATTCCTGCTCTCACAGGAACACATTGCTGAATGGTTTGCCAGACACTTGTTAACAGCTAACTTACTGAAGTTCACAAAAGCTCAGGAAACCAGAAACTGCTGTCATCCCAGGTCCCATCGGGGAACAGCTCTGTATCCACCACAGAAAACAACTCTAGGGAAGTGAAAGACACAGATCTTGCCCCCAAGGGCTTGGATTAAAGCTGGGGTGACAGGTAAAGATTTGTGCAGACCGCACCACCTCAGCACAAAGAGATCAACATAGGTGATGTCAAATGGGTGACTACAAATTCTTGGGTAAGTGCCCAGGACAGGGCAAACAGTTTGCATTGGAGTGCCCAGGGAATGCACTATGAATGAGGGAATCTTTGAACTGGTCTCTGAAAGTTGGTTATTGTTGGGAGAGATAGAAACAAAGTAGTGGGACCTTCAAAATTGAAGAGCCACAAAGCCAAGTTTGCTGAAGTCCAAAAAAAAAAAAAAGAAAGAAAGAAAGACAGAAAGAAAGAAAGAAAAATCGGTGTTCCCAAGGGACACGGACATATTACATAAAGTGTATATTTTAGAATATTTTAAAAGGATAAGATACATGAGCATAATATAAGTTTTAATGTTTCTTTTTAGTATTGAAATGAATTTGGGGGGTGTACATGCTCTATTTATAGCTAAATGCCCAACCCACATTCGTTCTACAGAACTCCCCAAGACCTCCTCAGCCTTTGGATCTCCCCTCCTAGGGACAGCCACCCCCTTCATTCATATTATCTTCTCCTGTCTTTTTAATATCTTCGTATGGGTCCTTTTCTCCCAACACAAGTAAGTTTTATGAGGGCAGAGAATTTGTTAATACGAATTGGTAAGTCCCTCAGCGTGGAGCTAAATGTTATTTAGAAAGCTGGGGTTTATTCAGATTTTTTGTGTGATTGGGAATCTTTAACCCTGTAGATAAGGAGCTAAGTAAAACCAGTGCAGAGGGCAGCAATGAATTGCTTCATCTGAGAGCATGCGGTCAAGGCCCAAGAACTGGTGATAGAAGGTATGCACCCAACCATAGGAGAGGAGTCTCCCTAAAGGATGTGAGCCCACCCTGCCAAGACATCACCGCCAGAGAAGCTGCCGAGCCCTGAGCCCGTGGAGGATTTTGCACAAATTCATCAGCTCCACAAAGGAACAAGAAAGAAGCCAGACTGGCTCAGGAGAGAGCTTCCTTCAGAGATAGACAGGGGATTTTCTTAGAGATTAGAAAAAATAACAGTCTTAGATGATAGCTCTGAATCCCCTGAAAAATCAGATAAAGCACCTTGGGAGGTCAAACAGATGACCTTGATCTAGGTGCAGTTTAGAATAACCCAGTAATTGAAAAATGAAAAAGGTTGTGTGCACACACGGACATACTTACAAGTAGTAGAAGTCTGAGTAGGAGAAACAGTAAGATCTTGAATTTTTACATAACAAACAATTTTCAGTATAATATAAATCACAAAAGCTCAAATTAATTTGGATGACAATATACAGTTCTTTGCAGGTATTTCTTAGCCTCACAGTGATTAAAAGCAATGGATATTCCTGTTGTTTTTGTTTATTAAATTTGGATTTTCTTTGTGTGTTCTATGAAAAACCAACTCAGAACGTTTTCTCAGTTTTTGGTTTTGCATGCATTACAACTTGTGACTCTTACATTTAACTCTAATCTAGACCACTAACAAAACCTCTTCCCTGGTCTCTGTTTCCATACTTGCACCTTCAAATGATTCGAAAATTGCTTTTAGTCAGGGACAATTTATCCATTAGGCCATAGGCACAGCACTTAGGGCTCAAAATACCATTAGGGGCCCATGAAAATGGTTTAATTTTCTTTAAAATCAGCATTTCTAAAAATAAACTTTTAGGTAAAAGAAAATGTTTTAATGTATAATATTAATATATTCATATTTATACTAATGCATTCATAAAATATAAATTTTAATGTGTGTGTATATATATTATGGAAGAAATGGCCCATAAAGGCAAAAGTGCCTGCGGCTCAAGAAAGTCATAATGTGGTCCTGCTCATAATGGAATCTTTTGGAACTCAAGATCTCATCTGTGCCATTCCTCTGTTCTGACGGGTTAGCGTTTTATGTTCCTGTTGTGAATAGAGAAGACAAAAGCAACGTCTCCTACAGCAAGGCCCCTATCTGGACTTTTCAGCTTCTGCTCACTCGGTCAAGACCCCCTCCCACCTTTGCTTGGATATCAGCTGTATTGATCTGCGTGCTACTCTATTTCCTTAAGTCATAGTCCCCTCTTCTCTGTTCTGGATGTTCCCCTCCATAAATGCCACACCCTTCTTTCTGGATGTATTTATCATCATGCCCCTCTCCGTATCAGCCAATCAAAGTCCTGCCCTATATACATCCCACTGAAAATGCCGTTTTCTCTGAGAAGCCTCCCCGCATCCCCTCCTAAAGCCTAAAGCCTGCTCTTTGTACCGGCAGCACCCGTTTTGTTACCCTTATCATGAACTCTTAGACCACAGTGTCTAATCATTCTCATTACATAATTTAATATTGAGCACATACCACTGTCCCCTAGTATGAGTCAGGGGTATACTTCTCCATCTACACTGGTGGTATTAGAGGGAAATGGACATATCCCTTTTGATATTTGCCCCACCTTATTTAACTCAACACAGTGTCTTATTTGTGCATTATAAATTTTCAGTGTGTTCCTTGTAGTTGAGCACAACATAGGCAACATTTGCAGCCTGTTAGTCATCATTACCCGCTGAGTACTATTTTACTAAACGGAGAGGAAGGACAATGTCCTCTCATTTCTGACACTTCCTGCACTTCCCAGTGTTTGCTGTGGCAGCACATTTTGGTAAGGAGAGTGTTGGACTGGGAGTCAAGAGCCCATGTTTCTACTCTGGGTTTAGCCTAAAATTAGCAAAGGCATCTCATCTATCACTCCATCCCTCTGGCCTTTGTCTTGGTCTGTAGAAATTGGGGATGAATAAGAACTGATGTCATGACCTCCCTCCTCCCAGCTCTGTCGTTCTCCAATTTTATGACCCACTGATGCTGGTCCTAAATTTGATTAAGTACCTATTAGGACAGACTTCTCAAGGGCATCCAGGAGATGCAAGAAGAGAAGACATCCCGGATGCTTGCTGAGGACTCCTTCCACAGGAGTGCTGGTAGTGGCCTGAGCCTTCAGGATTAGTCTATGGGCCACGGTAGGGCTCCCTCATTTGAAAATGCTCTTCCTAGCTCTTTGTGTGCCCAGCTGTTAATTTTTACTTTCAAGTATAAGGAACATGGGATCCTAAGTTGTGGGATCAGTCTAGGAGGACACTAAATAGGCTTTTCCCTATCAGATCCTGCCTCCCAAAAGACAGTATCAAGCAAAAGAAATGGTTTTCCATTTCTTACCAAAACCAGATACAGGTCTTATGAACACCAATCCACAATGCACAGAATGACTGAACAGCCCAGCGAGAGGAGCTGTGTAAGGGCCTCCCTTTGTTTGCTTTAAATCTGCATTTTGACTTGGATTTTAGAGATTTTCCTTGTTCCCTTCTTTTTGCTTCAGTAACACCAAATGAGAGACAGCTGGGGACAACAGAGAATAAGATATTTTAGAAGAATATTCTCTAGTAATTCCCCCAGAGCAGAAATTTGTGTGGTTAATCTTTTAGAGAACTAGTCCTCAGAGCTTGCATTGTTTTTATTCACATTTTCCAGACATTCACTGCCAACCCAACCTCAACAACCTGAGATAACCAAGATCCCGTGGGTTTGCTGACCCAATTTTTTTTAAACCAAAGAAAAATCCTATCTGGTATCCATAGTCATGGGTTTCCAAAAGAAAGGTTGAAGATGCCCCGATCCATCCATAATCTTCATTCTTGCCCCCTTGAGAGTAATAAACATTGGGTGGCAGATGAGGCCGACCTGGATTTGCTAACGGCCTTAAATTGTGGCAAACATGTAATTAGAGTCTCTTTAACCATTTTCAGCCTGACTACCCACTAGAAAAATGGTTATTTAGCACCCACTATAGGTCAGGCTTTACTATGCATTTTGTGTTCATTATCTCATTTAACATATTAAACCACCCTACAGATTGATTGTAATTTTAAAGGATGGGAAAAGCTGAGGATTAGAGAACTCACCTGTCTGTAATGACAGAGCTGGGAGGAGCAAGCAAGAAGCCCGTCAGTTTCGCTATTGTGATCCTCTAACATCCCATTCATACATTTCTCCCTGCTGCCTCCCATACCACACTGTGAGCCCCTAAAAAGTAGGAGTCATATGTGATTCTTGTTTGTGCCCACAGTGGATTCGATAGCACAGTGCCTGTCATCAAGCTGTCACTATATATTTTCTTAGTTTTTGCATGATATAGGTCTTTATCAGCAAGAGACAGGTGTGGGCTGTGGTAGTCAAAGAAGGCTCTTTGAGTATGTGAGGAGAGGTGGTGGAGAAGGGTCTAGAACAATGGGTGGGCTCGGACTGGTGAATTAAGCTGCCTGGCATTCTCAGGAGGGGAAATTTTCTTGAGCAGATGCACCAGGGAACTGAAGGTGTATAACATGACTGTGAGTGAACCAGGATGGTACCGTTAGTCAGTATCGGATATGAGAAATGAGAAATCACAGACTCATGGGATTAGCCTGGGCTCAGAAGTATCCTACTACCTCTCTGAATGCCTAGTTCTGGTCTTGCAATTTCTCAAGTTCGCCCAAGGGCAATGATTGGTCTCACCCACACACCTCCTCCTATTTTCCATTTCCACTAAAGAGAGAAAGCTTAACTTTAAGGTGAGCTCTCTTTGCCATCAATATTCTGACAAGAAATGTCCATTGCTGTTTACCAAACCTCCCCCCAATTACCTGCCCTTATTCTTGGATGGAAACAAGGAGGAAGCAGAGGAAGTAAGGAGGGGGCTGATTTCAGGCACAGTTGCTCATTTAGAAAAGTCATTTCAAATTGCACTAGGTGCTTCAATTGCCCTATTTTCCTGAAATTAATTCTAAATTTTATGGGTACAATTTGTTTCCCTTAAGTCTCTAATTATGCTTTTAACATTCAATCTTTCAAACTCTAGCCATTAGTGACTTAATATGGTGTTATCAGGAGATAGAGTGGGGTTAGGAGTGTGGGTGGGAATTATAAGAGCAGAAGTTGCACCTGTGCTTGTGATGGTTTGAAATTGATGTCCCCTGGAGGAAAGCTAAAAGAAAAATCTAATAAGTCACCAAAATAGACTAAAGTCAAGTCGGAGAATTAGTATTTAAGGTATTAGGATAAGGAGGTGGAAAGGGCTTGAGAGGTAATCACAAAGTTCCATTTAAATGTACTGAACATGGGACGATGGTGTAAGTTTCCAGGCCAAGTGAGAAGAATCACAGGAAATGCTATCATCATCAGACAACATGCACAAGGTGTAAAATGCTAAGGTCGGAACATGACTTTCAGGACATAAAAAACTAAGAAAGAGGACAGGTAAGAAGTGGCTCAGAGACATTAACACAAAAATTGAAAGTTGAATCATTGAATAGCTGGGAAGAGCCTGTAGGAGGGAGGAGACCAGTTAATCAGGAAAGCAGAATCATCATTCCTCATGGAATTGTCAGCCACACTGAGCAGCCGCGCTGCTTCTACTTCTCAAAAGAGCAGGTATACCAGATGGCCTCTGGCCACAACAACATCCTCACACCCCCCAACACACTCACATACCCCTCCCATTTGTGCTGATGTGGTCTGCTCCATGGCTGTATGTGATTTAAACCCTTAAATGCAGTAGGGTTTCAGGAAGGGACCAAGGATGTAGGCAGGCATGGATGGCTTAGTGAGGTAAACAGAGGAACAGGAGACCTAAAGTGGACAATAGTAAACTCACAGTGAGAAACAGAGGAGGAAAAAACACAGACTCTGCTTTCAGGAAACTCTCAGAATGAAGATGCCAGAATGAAGGAAGACCAGAATCCTGCCAGGAGGACCTTAGAGAGGAGAATCCCAGCCAATCCTCATAGGTATCCATTCTATCAAGTCAGAGGGGAGGAATGTACAATGCTGTTCTTATCCTCAACAAAGTCACTCAGTGAGGAAGGCAGAAGAGGGAACAATCAGTGTTTGGTAGGAGAGAAGAGAATTATACCTGGGAAGCAACAGTGAATTGTTTAGAACAGAAAAATTCCGTATTAAAAAATATAGTTTTGATTTTATATACTACAACTTTATTAAATGTGTCTATCAGTTCCAATAGTTTTTTGGTGGCATATTTAGGTTATTTTAGGTATAAGATCATGCCACCTGTGAACAAGGCTAATTTGACTTTTTCCTTTCCAATTTGGGTACCTTTTATTTTTTTCTCTTGCCTCATTGCTCTGGCCGGGACTTCCAGTGTTATGTTGAATAAAAGTGGTGAAAGTAGACATCCTTGTCTTATTCCAGTCCTTAGGGGAAAGGCCTTTAATTTTTCCCCATTCAGTATGATGATAGCTATGAGTGTGTCATATATGGCCTTTATTATTTTGAGGGTTTTTTACTTCTATATCCATTTTGATGAGGATTGTCATAAAGGGATGTTGAATTTCATCAAATGCTTTTTCAACATCTATTGAAATAATATTTCAATATCTTCATTTAGTTTCTCTTCTTGATTCTGTTAATGTGACGTATCAGTAGCATATGTGTGTGTGTGTATGCATATGTATATGCCAACAGTGAACAATCTGAAAAAGAATTTGAGAAAGCAATCCTATTTACAATGGCTACAAAAAATATATAAAATATCTAGGAATCAATCAAACCAAAGAAGAGAAACATCTATACAAGGAAAAGTATAAAACTCTGATTAAAGAAATTGGACAGGACAGAAAAAATGGAAAGATATTCCATGCTCATGGATTAGAAGAATTAATATTGCTAAAATGACTACTCTATTCAAAGAAATTTATAGCTTCAAAGCAATCCCTATCAAAAGACCAATTTTTTCTATTCACAGGAATAGAAAAAAAAATTCTAAAATTTATATGGAATCACAAAAGACCCCCAAATAGCCAAAGCAAAAGGAACAAAGCTAGAGGCATCATACTACCTGACTTCAAAATTTACTACAAAGCCATAGTAACCAAAACAGCATGGTACAAGCCTAAAAACAAACATATAGACTAAGGGAACAGAATAAAGAACTCACATACAAATCCACACATTTACTTCCAGCTCATCTTTGACAAAGACACAAGAACATATTAATACAATGGGGAAAAGAACAGTGTTTTCAATAAATAGTGCTAGGAAAACTGGATAACTATATGCGAAGATAAAACTAGACCCCTAACTCTCACTATACACAAAAATTAAATAAAAATGGATTAAACACTTAAATCTAAGGCCTGAAACTATTAAGCTACTAGAAGAAAACAATGTCCTGGAGAAAAATTCCAGGACATTGGTCTGGGCAAAACTTTTTGTGTAAGACCTCAAAAACACAGGCAACCAAAGCAAAAATAAACAAATGGGATTATATCAAGCTATCAAGATTCTGCAAAGAAAAGGAAATAATCAGCAAAGTGAAGAGACAGCCACAAAATGTCAGAAAATGTCCGAAAACTGTCCATGTGACAAGGGTTTAATAACCAGAATATATAAGGAGCTCAAATAACTCAATAGCAAAAAATGAATATTCTTATTAAAAATGGGAAAATAATCTGAATAGACATTTGTCAAAAAAGATATGCAAATGGCCAAGACATATATAGAAAAATGTTCAGCATCACTGATCATCAGAGAAATGCAAATCAAAACCACAATGAGACACCATCTGACCTCAGTTAAAAGGGCTTGTATGATAAAGACAGTCAATAACAGATACTGGTGAGAGTGAACAGAAAGGGAAACCCCAGAGCATTGTTAGTGGGAATATAAATTAGTGTAGCCACTATATGGCAAAATATGAAGGTTCCTCAAAAAACTAAAAATGGAACCACCATATGATGCAGCAATTCCACTACTGGGTATCTATCCAAAAGAAAGGACATCAATATAGTGGAGAGACATCTGCACACCCATGTTTATTGAAGTACTATTCACAATAGCCAAGGTATGGAATCAACCTACGTGCCCATCAACAGATGAATGGATAAAGAAAATGTCAAATATATACACAATGGAATATTATGCAGCCATTAAGAAGAATGAAATCCTGTTATTTGCACCCACATGGATGGAACTGGAGGCCATTATGTTAAGTGAAATAAGCCAGGCACAGAAAGACAAATATTGTATATTTTCATTCATATGTGGGAGCTAAAAAAGTGGATCTTATGAAGATAGAGAGTAGATTGTTGGTCACAAGAGGCTGGGAAGGGTTGGGGGAAAGGGAGGATGAAGGGGAAAAAACAAATATAAATATACTTATTATCACTGAACTTACACTTAAAAATGGTAAAGATGGTAAATTGTATATGTATATTTTACCTCAATAAAAAAGACTTTAAAAATATATTCTGTAGAAGCTCAGAGAAGTGAAAAAAATAATTGGATCTTGAGATAGCCAATGAATGACTTCCTCAGATGACAGAAATTCCTAGCTAGAGTAGAAGGATGAATATATATTGGAAAGACAGGAAAATTAAAATTCTCAGAAAGGAGAATCACCTGAAAAAAGATACAAAGTCAGTGATAAGCACTAATTTACATTCCCACTAACAATGCACTAGGGTTTCCCTTTCTCTTCATTCTCACCAGCATCTGTTGTTGACTGTCTTTATGATACAAGCCCTTTTCACTGAGGTGAGATGGTGTGATGACAGTAAAGACTACACCTGACCAATGTGCTTGGTGCCTACGGGGGTGAAGAAGGGAAGATAGTTGCAATGGAGTCACAAAACCAGATTGTGGTGGGTCTTGAATGCTATGTTAAAAATTTTAGACCTCATGCAACCAAACAAGTGATAATATTACAGATTTCTGAGCACAAATTTAACATTAAGATAGTTTGTTTTAATCTTTCAATGTTTTGCATGTAATTTTGATCATGACTTCTCACATTAAGATCCTGACAATCTTCACAGGTGTGCCTGTGTATGTAGAGGATAACAGAAGAGGCAATTATTTCCAAAGGTTTTGAGTCCTAAATGGGTACCCTTTAGTAAATGCACATGCTGTACATTTTAGAAAAGCATAGACCAATGGGCTAACCAAAACCCAGACATGAGGATTCCCATCTTCATAGCCTTGCCATTAAAATAGGTGTCCCATCTCTGCCCACAAAGCTGCACTATTGACACAGGCGTACAACAGCTAACTCACCTGTGGTATAAGATGAGCACATGCAGCTCCCTGCTTTCCAGCATCTCTGGACACAGATTGCTCTCCAAGAAGGGCAAGCACATAGAATTTTATCCACGGTGGCATGAGTTGCAAAAGGTGAGGAGCCTTGCATCCTCTTCTTAGTTTGGCGCCAAACCACGCTTCCTTCTTGAATCATTTTTCAAATCCTAAAAGGAAGAAAAAAAAATTCCTTCTAAGAACCCCACATTTCAAAAATTTATTCTGAATAAGACTGGAGAATTTGGTAACATATCCATAACAAAAACAATTAAATGAAACAATAAGCTTGAAAAACATACATATTTGCATCAACATCTGTGCAAATGTAAGGGAAAAGCATGAAATATCAAAATGAAAGAAGAATAATCTTTCCATTTTCCCTCTTACTCTCTCTCCCCTTGCATAGGAAACAAATATAACTCAAGACTCACACTTGGGGGGAAAAAAATGTCTTTAATTCAAAGATGAACTTGAGTATGACCTCAGAGAATTCAGAACTGACGCCACGTTAGTTCTTTAATAAACTGGACTCGGCAATAACTGATCTCAAGGAAAATTCAATCAAAACCAAAGTCTTATCTTTCTTCAAAAACAGGACAGTTGAGAATTGAATGTGATGTCCTGGAAAAATCGAAGAAGAAATAACATCAAAATAGTTTGTTCCTGAAAACAAGGCAACAAGAAATTGATGGCATTTTCACCTATGGTTTTACGATAAAAGATCCTGAGCTTAAAAGCCATGTCATTTGACTCTCTTAAGATCCAAAACAGAGATAGAGACAGATGACAATGGTGGGACATTTCTGGAGTAATTCTGAAGTAGAATCCAAGGAAATCTTAAAACCAATAACTATTAGTTCTTTGAATAGGTAAAAATTTTCCACTCAGAGCATTCAGTCTCTCCTCTCAATTTTTCCTCCCTTGAATGCAGTGAGAGGAAGCAATGGGAAATTAAGATAAAAGAGAGACTTCTCAACTTCTTTTTCATATTCTGCTTAGTAATATCTGTTATGAGGGAGAAATGACTTGCATTTCTTATCTTTTATGACTTTAAATGTGGATAGTTAAATGGGAAAGCCAATTTCTAAGTAACTAGAAAGTTCTTACCCACTCGTATGATATCACATTCCCAAATAATTTTTACAAGAAACAAAACAAAAAATAGCTATAGTACTAAATTCTGAGTTTTTTTTTTGTTTTGTTTTGTTTTTTTTGTAAAATGAATTAAAATAGGGCTCAGGCTAGTCTAGCCCTACGACATCATTCTTTTTCAGTTTAGTAACTTGCGTTGTTGACTAGGAGAAAATATGAAATTGTGCAGAACCCACACTCAGTTACCTATGCTACAGCTCATGGAATATGGTATGCATATGAGAGACATACATGTGCGATGTGGATCCTGGTGAAAAAAACCTTACAGCATGTTAACAACCTCAGGTTATCAAAGAAAGATGGACTGTGAAGGAAAATGAGAGATCTGATAAACCACAGAACAAAGAATTAAACCTGCTCATACCCATGCAATTTACCTCATCAAACTGAAATGACTCAGAAAACACTTACAAGGCTGGTTTAACTCAGAACAAAGTTTTCATCTAAAGGAATCAGTCTTCTAATCTGGACTTTCACATATTAAGTGCAAGATTCTTTCAAATTAATTAAGTGAACAAAGGAAAACTGAGATTCTTATTACTGAATAAAACGCTAAACCATTCCACTACATTTGACCAGTGTGATAAGCTGTGTTTTGAGAGCTATGAATCACTATTATACAAAGACGGAAGAGATGTAATTTCTACCCTTGAGGAACTTACATTTTAATAGGAGAGACAAATAAAAAATACATACATCCTACTGTGGCAAAGACCGTGACTAGTATATGCAAAGGATGTGATGTAAACTCAAAAGAAGGAAACAGATCCCATGATAGGGGCCCAAAGATGCTTTCTTGAACTAAGAGTCTTGAAGAACGGGTGGAAATACACCCAAGAAGGGTGGGCAGGTGCTCCCGGCAGTGAGGCAGCAGGAGCAAAACAGAGAGATGGAAAGAGCATGGTGTCTTGGGAAATCAAACAGACAACTCCTCAGGAGTAGAAGCAAATAAAATTTTGTCAAATAAAGTATATCAGTTAAGGTCTCAGCAGGAAATAGAAAGGACAGCAAAATTACAATAATCTGAGTAAAGTTTAATAAAGGGTCTATTTATAAAAGTGCGTGCAGGGTGTTGAGAAAGGACAAGTGTTAATGTGAGGACTAAAGGGGTGGGGGGATGCAATAATGGGAACCCACAAAAGAGACTGCTCAGCAGAATTGGGGACCCAAAACTGAATTTGAGGGTGCAGCCCGCACACTGCAGCCCTGCAGGGAGGGAACCAAGGGGATGAGCACTCTTGACCTCCCCCTCCTCTTCCTTCCTGTCTACTGAGGGTGTCCCCATTGGTCAAAGCCAAGCTGGAGCCACAGGGCAAGGGAGCCAGTTGACAGTCTCTCCTGGTCAGAAACCCTCAGCACAGCGCACACTGGGGAGGATGGAGTGAAGGTCTGCAGCGCAGTCTAAGATGCCCACCACAGAGGGGACAGGCCGAGATCAGTCACATGAGAGTTCATCCAAATTATTTCATCGAAGTCTGCTGATAGTTTTGCCCCTTCCCAGAAGCCTTTCCAGATCTCCTTAGAATCAGCTATTACCTTTCTGTTGTCCTCAGAATTTTCCTTTCTTTACAGTTAACACTTATTTCATTGTGACATAGATCACAGTCAGTTGGGTGTGTATCTGTCCCCCTGCATAGATCCTGAAATCTTCTAGGAAAAATGCCACGTGTCTGAGTCAGTTTTGTACTTCTGGTGCCTAGCATGGGTAAGCGATCACCCACTTTCTGTTAAGTTGCATGTAAATAACTACGTCCGTCATCTGAATAATTCACCATATCAGGGAGCTATGCTGTGTAGAAAAACTACTGTGTGCATTCTTACTACTCTCAATGTGTCCAGATAACCTGCACCTGGATAATCATGCATCAAAAAATAGAGATTATCTTATTATCAAGATGATACACAGAAGTATAATGCAATATAATTATCCAGCAACCAGTAGAATAGCCAAATGCTTTCAGTACTACAGGTATTTACTAGAGAAGATCCTACTTATTAACTCAATAAATACAAATATTCAAAATCATCCAGATTCAGTTTAACAAGCACTTTCTAAGTGACTCTTCTACATCAGATGCCCGTGCTAAAGCACTTTGACACTTGTGGTCTCATACAATGGTAGAAGAACTCCCCCAAGGGATAGTGGATCATTATATCATTTTATATACAAGGAAACTGAGGTAGAGAAAGATTAAGAGATCCAATTGATAAGTGGCAAATATAAACCCAAAATCATTTTATTTCCACTGAGATCAACTTTTTGCCATGCCAGAATGACCTCTTCTCTTAATCTGATAAATATATGTAAATGGGATCATATATGTACATATATATATACACAGATATATATACAAGAGAATGTTTAGTTTGGTGTCTCTTGCAGATATGTTTATTAAGCACATAACTATAAAGATGTCAAAATCTACTACTAACTGATTTTTCTTATTTAGGGAAAAGGGGAAAGAAAATATGTTTCTAGAAAATTAAAATAAATAATTCCCAGGACTATTCATATTCTGGAAAAACCCCTGAAACACTGATTAATAAACACTTTGTAACAATCTTAATGGCAAGCATGAGGTCGATGTGACCTTCAAGATTTCTTGTGTATTTCACTATAAATCTGTGAAGTTGCGGGCCACTCGGTCAGAGTTCATGGTAATGAGTTTTCATGGGAAAGACTGAAAGTCATTCTGGGAAAACAGCAAGTTTGTTTAGTAGCTAAACACTAGAAAGCAAAATAGACTGTGGCAGAGAAAAGTTTAAAAAAAAAAAAAGCCATGCTTTGTAGCTCTGGGTGCCAACTTCATTAATTAATACAGACTTTAAAATCCTTTCAAGGATATGAGCTAAAGAACTAGAACCACTGCTGGTGTAGATAGTAAACACAGATCAAATGGGTTTCATTTAAAATATGGTGGCTTCAGATAAGACTAATTAGCAGGATGACAAAAACAGTCAATAAAATAGAAACAAATCTTATTCTTAAATGTTGGCAACAATTAATGGAATTAATTGAAAATTGTTCCTCTTGTCCATTAGTATATGAAAACTATTCGTTTTTGTTGTTGTAGTTGCTGCTGCTGCTTTGGTATTTTTTGTTATTTTCTTGTGTTTTGGTAGAATCTTTCTTGTTCTGTGTGACCAGAGGTGCTGATGACCTCAGGGAAACAGAAAATGGATGTAAGTGATTGGGCAGTCAGGGACAGGGACAAAGGACAGGCTGTAGAGGCACAGGGGCCAGGTGGATGGAATAGGCCAGGAATCATAATGGCTTTTTTCTTTAATTCATAATTTTTTTCAAGCAAGTTTATCTATTCTGTTTCTTTGGATGACTTTCAACTTCCTGGTTATTTGCTGCTTTTGTTATATACATACATATATACATATATGTATATATACCATTAACTGTTCCAAAAATTTACTGAATCTTAAACAACAACAATTTTGTTCATTTTTTCACAATTCTGCAATCTGCATGGTGGCAAGATGGGTCCACCCCTGCTTCATGGGGCATCCGCTGGAGTGTCTTGACCAAGGATGAGACTCCATTGCTCAGAAGGCCTCACAGGTGCAGCCAGCAAGTTGCTGCTGGTCGTCAGCTGGGACCTCAGCTGGCTGGTAGGCAGGGGTCTCAGTTCTCCGCAGAGCCTCTCCACATGGCTAGGTCCAGATTCTCACAGCACAGTGGTCTCACGGTAGTTGTATTTCTAACATGGAAGCTAGATTCCCTCAGAGCCCAAAGGTGGAAGTTTTCAGGTCTTCAGACTTCAGCCCGAAACAGGCCTAGCATCATTTTTGTCACATTTTGATCATTAAAGCAGGTCAGAGCCCAGGTTCAAGGGAAGGGGCCACACACAGGTATGCATATCAGGACACACGATTCCCTAGGGATTGTTATGTAAAAAGTGACAATCTACCCCACACACCTTTAAAAGAGATGATTGACACCTGAAAAGAATAATAAGCTTTCAGACTGTTAAGGATGTTAAAACCACCCTCTCTAACAGAGGCTCCAGATCATTCTGAACAGTAAACACCTTTCAACTGAGTTCATGTCACCCCTGGCAAAAACCCCACTGAAGAACACAGTGTAATTTTATCCCCCTAATGTGAAAGGTGGCTTTTCCCCCCAGGTTTTTGAAATAAAATTTTATGAAGGGAAATTTACCAGCCGGAAGCTTATAGATCCCAGCCCTAATACCACATTTACATAGATTATACACAGTCACCTGCTTACTCAACAACAACAAAAAACGCATTGCTCATCTGCTGTGTGGGTGCGTGATACACAGGGTACAACGACATATTTTAGAAGAGAATCGTCTGCTAAACAGAGTCTGCAAATGTCGGTCTCGTGTGGATTTGAACTTTCTGAGAAGAGCATAAGGAAGAATTCTCAGCTTGGCTCTCTCCTATGAGTAATAAAGCCCTCCAGGATTTGTATTATGGAATTACGGGAGAGGAAACTGCCGCGGTAGAAAGAAGAACAAGCAACCTTAATTAAATTTCTGCCACAGATATTTTCTGCTCATCTTAGACAGCTCACCACCACCACAACTTTTAAGCCTCGGTGTCTTCATCTTTGATAATGGATAGGAGTCTAGATATAAGGATTATGGGAGATAAAATAAAGTAAACAAGGACAAAATAAGAAATGTGACATGCATTGTACGCTGCAAAGTATTATACAAAAGTATTGTTTCATCATGATGGTGTGGAAAGGTCTATTTTAAGCAACTCAATCACTTTTTTCTCCCCCTGACAAATGCTTTCGTACACTGGAATTGCAGATTCCGACTGTTTTCACCAGCATTGCAGGTGTTTTTGAGTACTTCATAGAAGGAAAATATTTTAGGATTTTTACGGATGTTAAAGAAGTATCCAAAATATAAATGCTAATTGTAAGTGTGGAAAGCCACTTGAGAGATGCTGAATGAGGAGCATAGTGTCTCCAGGCAGCTTGACATTTTCATTAAGAAAACTCTTGCCAATGGTAATTACCTTAACCTCACCTGGCCATGCCTAAAGATGAGAACGTGTCCTCTTTCCTAAACAATGTCGCTTTCTTTCTGAAATCATCAAGTCACCAAACATTGATGAAACTGTGTGCTTCACACCTTCTTAGGCACTCTGGGGAATATAAAAGAAGTATAAGCTATGTTCTTAGGGAGTTTATGACCTATAGCCACTCTAAAATAGCTTGTAATGCTGCAGTGGGCAGGTGAGAGCGCTGTGGGGTTTGGTGGGTGCTCCGAGAGCTTAGCGAAGGGTGAAACAGACCCTAGCTGGGGCACGAAGGGAAGGGTATTCGAAGATAGGGACTAAGCCTCTGTTCAATATCCATTTCCATATGCAAGCATTAAGAAGTGGCTGACAGTAGTCTATGGACTTTAATAGGCTCTGAAAAATTAAAATTCTGGACAGAGAGGTGGAAAGAAGGTATTTAAAATGGAGGGAGAAACCCAAGGTGAGGATGGCCACAACAGATGATTCCCGCTCAGCACTGAAGAAGATAAGGACAGGGAACTCCAGTGACCAGGGCGTCTGAAGCCAGGCCCAGGAGTTTGGGCTTTCATCGGAGAGGCAATAAAAAGCAATTATTATATGGTTTAAAGTATGGGATTCCACTTGGTTAAAAAAAAAAAATCTGGAGTGAAAATTTTCTATCCTTTTACTTTCAACATTGAGAGTTCAAAGTTTTACAGAATTCCGGTCTTAAAGAGCAGAAGAAAATCTTAAACACTGAGTCATTTTTCAATGACAGAATTATTTGTCTTTGATTAATCATGAGGATATTTCCTTTCTGATTGTGTCTCCTTTCATCTATTTCTATTTCAAACATTTCTTACATACTGAAAATCTACTCCTTTGAAACCGCAATAAAAGATGTCTTTTTGTGCTGATTTCCCACTTTTGCACAAAAAGGCATTATATTTGTGAAGATGCTAAAAGAGTCTCAGTGGTGAGTGAGGTGCGGTCACGGGAAGCATGGTAGCCTGCTATGATAGTTATTGTCTTGAAACAAAGCACCCGGTGATGCCTCCTTTAGGAATTTCAGTACTTGGGTAAACAATAATTGAGTCAAGTGATCAAGTAAATGAAAATGTGTAAAGAGAATTATGTCTCATGCAAGAGTTTATTTGGATGTGAATTATGAAAATAGGGTGTGACTTCTGATTTTTTGTGTATGTTATCAGAATCAAAGCAGCTCTACACGACCAGGAAGTGAAAAATCCCTACTGCATTCAAACTCATGTATGCCTATGGATGGAGAGGAAGCTAGGCTAACAGATAACCCTGCACTGACAAAACCTGTCTAAATATCCAGATAAATACCAAAGTCAGTGAGCAAGCATGCCCATGCAGCCCCCTGAGGTACAGCCACACCAGCCTTGCCTACACCTCAGCATTCTACAGGAATGCTAATTTTAATGCCAGCCTGGATCTGCACTTAGCAAATCTCCAGCCCTTGCATACAGATTTAGAATTGTACCTGACATATCCTAAAATGAGACTTTGATATTTTTTTTATTCTCAAACCATGCAATTTGGCTTTCTAGAACTTCAGCTGAGAATGAAAAGTATTTAACATTTGACTTTGGCAGGAAGAAAATATTTCAATATGGAAATGTGTATCTCTATGAACACAATTGTTAATTCGAACTCTTCCTAGGCACTTAGAGAGAATGGGTATGTAGCATATAGTAGGTATTAAATTACATTGTCACGTTGAGTTCCATGAACTAAATGGCCAGACCTCAAAACTGCATGTGTAACTTGAACAAATCAGAAAGAAATTAAGCAATGCCCAGCACAACCAGAGACAGAATATAAATGATTAACGGTTGCAAGGCAAGACAGAGACAGAGGAGACTGGAGGCCCTAGAGAATGATGCATAGGAAAAGCCATGCATGGCATCCTGTTCACTCTTTAAAAATAGGATGCCTGAGTATAGTAGAGCAGCCTCCTCCTCCTTCCCCCGTACAAAGAGACCACAGACACATGGTCCCAGGATTTGATTCTAAGAACAGAATAGGAAAAGAAGAATGCACTATATTTGAGTTCTTCCAAACATGACTTGCCGTGTGACAGCAAAAAAATACACTTCACTTGTCTAGGCCACAGCTTCACGCGCTAAAGAAAGGTTTTGAAATAAATGGCTTAGGCAATGCCCCGATTACATATAATGTCACTAGAGGTTATTTGTAGATGAGTGGTTACAACAGTAAACGTACTTGTGGAGCCCAATTCCAGTGAGGGGAGATCAATACTAAACAAAAATGAACAAGACACCGGGCACGACAAATGCTAAGGAGAGAAATGAAGCAGGAGAGAGAGAGAGAAAGACAGAGAGAGAGAGGCAGAGACAGAGAGAGAGAGACAGGGACAGAGAGAGGAGAATGCTTTTGAGGGATGCTGCCAGAGATAGACCCGTCCTCACAGGTGTCTCTGAAAAGGTGATGTTTGAACAGAGATCTACAGAAAATGAGGAAGCAGCCATGTAGATTACTGAGAAGAAGCGATCCCAGCCTAGAGAATCAGAAAGTGCAAATGAAGCCCTAAGGCTGGAATGTGATTGGGAGCTTGAGGTTACCCCTATGGCTGGAGGGGCGACACAGGGAAAGGTAGACAGTGCAGGTGGCCAGTTCACATAAGCCATTATGGGTGGTTTCACTGCTGGTAAGGACCTTGGCTTTTAATCCGACTCAAGTAGGAAACCATCAAAAGAATTTCAGTTATTAGTTCTTAGCTTTAGAAAAATCATTCTGAATGTTTTACAGAGAAAGGATTCCTAGGAAGCAAGCATGCAAGAGGAAGATCAGTTCAGGAGGCTATTGTAATATGCCAACATGGTGGTGCTTTGGGCGTAGCAGTGGTGATGGAGGTGGTCAAAGGTGATATGATTCTGAATCTATTTTACGGGTGTAATTAACAGGATTTGCTGATGGTTTGATAGGACACCCCCAGAGAGTGATGTTCCGTCCCCGTACGATTTTACAAGATGAATCCTTGGCAGAAGAAATGGCAAGTACAAATGAAATCCCAGAAAATGTGGTCCTTCCAGTATGTGAGTCAGTGGAACATCTGAGTCATTGGGCTGAATGTAAAGTGAGGAAGGCATATCTGAGGAGTCCAATTTAGCATCCTGCAGTGCATATGAGCTTCCAGTGTTGGTGAGTCACAAGGAATTCCTTACAGCTTTGTGTTGGATCATTCACTAATATTCTCTTTCTTCTTAAAGTTCGCATGTCTTAGAAATAAAGCCCACTGTTGCATAGGGTAAAATTGGCCATGTGGCCATCAGTGACAAACTGAGAAAGACAAAGCAGTTTTTCCAAGGCTGAATTTGGGAATCAAAATCTGATTGGGAAGATTAAAAAATTGACAATCTAAGGGAAATCATGAACTTGACTTTATACTTGGTTACTTTGACTGTCAGTAGTATTCAGATAATTAGCAGTGGCACCATTTCACCATAAAAATTTTCTTTGCAGAATATGTCAGAATATAAAATGCTGTTTTAATCATGTCACAATGGATATGGAGGGAGCTAGTTGACTATTCCAGCCACTGATTTGTGTCTGTGAGTTACATATCTCATCTAATAAAACCTGGTGCTAACCACAGTGACTGTTAGTGTAAACTATCCCAGAAAACTCTGCATCATGCTGCCACACACATACACCTTGCTCATTGATTTATGCAACTTTAATTTGGTTTATTCTGATGTTTTAATATTGCAGATGATATTTTTAAAGCACTGTATTTTGTGTCTACAGTTATTTGTGCATAAATTCCATTGTAAGCACATTTCTTCTTGGACAATGTTTAAGCCCATGCCTCACTTCAAAATCTCTAATTGTTCCTGATATTTTCTTAGATTAACAGTAATAAGAATTAACTGACAGCACATGGTTTATTGATCCATGCTTCAGACTTTTCAAAAAAAAATTTGACATTTAGGAGGAGAGACCAACAAGGAAGGGTCAGAAAGAGACACAGGGACAGAAGGATGAGCAATGCTTCCTGTTCTTCCCCTGTCACCTCTGATGTGTGTCACTTTCCAGCTATCCTTCCAGTCCCTTGAATTTCCTGCCTTATTCAATCTGAACAGGTAAATTCATAGTGGAGGCAAACCTCCAGCCAGGTTGGTATGAAGTAAAGGAGACTGGATTTGCATAGCGTCTGTTTTATGGAACACAGGAGAGCCTCCATGTAGAGAAATTTCGCCTGACGCCTTATTCAGACCCTGAAATTGTAGCATTATGGATTCATCTTCTTTGTTATGGATTTTTCTCTCTGGACTTTTCTTTTAAATTCCAAGTGCACCTGAAAATGTCAGTAAACTAAATCAATATGGATAGGTTTATTGGAGTCTCTGCTCAGTGACTAGCAGTTTGTAGTAAAAGCACTAGGGAAGGAAGAGGGATGGCTGCTGCTAAAAGCTTCGAAATGCACTCGAAAAGGGAAATGATAAAGAAGGGGGCAGATAGCAAAAAGAAGACTCTCCATCTAGGCTAAGACTTGGCCTTTCACAATGACTGAAGACAGAGGGTTGAACTAGGAGGAGGATGGAAATTGCACATTGGATTTTGCAAGATGAAGGTAGTTGGTGACATTAAGTACACTGGTGGGAATGACAGCCCAAAACAAATGGGTTGAAGTGAGAATGGGTCTTTCTGTTTTCATAGTTAAATAATATAACTGGGAAGCAGTAAATAGCAGGAGTCCTTCAAAGGATCAGTCTTCAATCACTATTGCCTATACATGCCCAAGATCTTTGCACTGTATGACTACCAGAATTCAGAAAGATCCAAGTATTTTCTTTAAATTTCAAAATATTAAGGGAGTACAAGTGTTTTTGTCATATGGATGAATTGCACAATGCTGAAGTCAGGGCTTTTAGTGTGCCTGTCACCAGAATAGTGCATGTTGTACCGAATAGGTAAGTTTTAATCCTTCTCTCCTCCCCCACCCTCCTCCCTTCTTAGTTTCCAATGTTCTGTATGTGACTTTATGACCACGTGTACCCATCATTTAGCTCCCACTTGTTAGTGAGAACATGTGGTGTTTGTTTTTTCATTCCTAAGATACTTCACTTAGGATTATGTTCTCCAGTTCCACCCAAGTTGCTGCAACGACATCATTTCATTTCTTTTTATGGCTGAGTAGTGCTCCATGATATGTACACACACCCCCTTTTCTTCATCCACTCATGAAGTGATGGGCACTTAGGTTGATTCCATATCTTTGCAATTGTGAACTTCGCTGCAATAAACATTCAGATGCAGGTGTATTTTTGATACAATGACTTTTTTTTCCCCCTTTGGATAGATACCCAGTAGTGAGATTGCTGGATCGAATGGTCGGTCTACTTTCAGTTGGAGCCAAGTACTTTGATTAAATACTGTCCAATGATGTGAACTGAAAAAGTGGGATTAAAAGAAAGACTGGAAGGATGACGTAAAAACCCACTCAAGAAGTTCGGCTGTGAAGGGCAAGGAACAAATGGATGATTATGTGAAAAGAAAAACTTAAGCAAAGGAGTGTGTGTGTGTGTGTGTGTGTGCGTGATTTTTTTTCTATTCCCAATGAAAATAATAGCTAACATTTATTGAATGTTTATTGCATTCAAGGTATAAGCCCATTCACATATATTAACTCATTTAAGACTTAACCATATCAGGAAGGCACTAATTTCCCTTTTTTACAGAAGGGGAACTGAAGTGCAGAGAAATTGTCAACTTGTCTAAGGTCACACAAAAAGCAAGTTGAAAAAAATCTAGATTTTTATCCCAGGTGGGCGACACCTAACTGTTACAGTTTACTGGTTCCCTAAGAAATTATTACATCTCACAGCATTTTTTTTTCTACTCCCTATTTGAGTACTATAACAATATACTGTTATTTATGTACTTACATGCCTATGTCTCCATTTCTCTAGACTGAGGAATTCTTAAGGGTCGGAACTCTCTCTCCTTTGTGTTCTCAAGAGCCTAAACAATGCCTGGTATATCACAACAACGACAACAAGGACAACTGAAGCTTTATCTGGAATTGGACAATATACCAGACACTCAGGAAGTGCCTTGTTCAGTGTATGTTGCTTTGAAGGAAAGAAAGAAGAGATATAGGGAGGGAGGGAAGGATTGGAAACAAATGAAAGGAGAGCGAAGGGAAGATGAGTTGATTCCTACTATAGCGGCCACTCGCCATAAAGAAAACAGAGGCCACAGAGCCAGTGGAGGAGCAGATATTTTATGAGAACATGAACTACATTTTATTTTTGCTCTGCTCAATGTTTCTAAAATTCAGTCTGAGATTTAATGTAAATCTATTTGAAAGGAGTTGCTAAATTTTAACTGGAAATACTTCTTTGTGCTAAATAATCTTCATAGCATTCTAAATTATAGGCAAGTAGCAATATCATTACAGAGCTGTTTAGCCATAGCAGTTTATGTGGAAAGTCAGGAGAAGGTGATGATGCATATCAAAATATATAATAAAGAACTTTAAAAAATCATGGGTATCTTTATTTACTCAAAATACTTTTTATTTAGCCATTTTAATGCATTCAAGATTAAAGAGGAGAATGAAACTAAGCACTGGGAACTGCAAAATGTCCATGAAATGATAATAATAATATTTTGTACTCCTGCAGCACTTTTTACGAGAGAAGGTCAAAGCACTTTACTGCCATTAACACATGCAACCTTACAGGAGCCTGCGGGATATGTAGGTGGGGAGCAGTTTGAAGTCACTTTGCAAGAACCAAAAATGGAGATGAAAGCGTTAAGTAGAAATACTCAAGGCTGCAAGGCAGTGCCGCTTTTGGGTGTGTTTGTTATCCTTGGATGGCTTACCTGGGACTCCCGCTGTGCACTGACAGGGCTAGAGAAGACCACCTGCAGCCCCTCACTATTTCCGTCTTCTTTTCCACCTCCCTGTGACACAGTTCTTGTCACACAACACCCAGAGAAAATATGTGTATGTTGGAGAATCACAGAATAGGAGGCGGCTGACCTAACTCACTGCCCCACCCACAGTACGTCCCCTGAGAGACACTTGGAAACTTCTGCTGCAACACTCACGTTCACTAGAGGCAGCTCACGATCCTGAAGTAGCCCCTTCCAAGTCGACCGAGTAGAAAGATGAGGCATGGAACTCATTCAAGGCTTGTTACTGAGGGGAGATGAGGTAGAACTCAGGAACCAAGGCAATTTCTGTAATTCACGGGTGCTCCTCAGCTCTCTGATGCTGAATACACTGCCCAGAGAGCAGTAGTGTCTACGGCTGCCAAACTCCTCCTTTAGGGTTGTGTTAGGGAGAAAGACCCTGAGACCAGGCATAAGACCAACAATAGTTTGTACTTAGGCCAGGTGCTATAATCCTAACACTCTGGGCGGTCGAGGTGGGAGGATTGCACGAGGTCAGGAGTTTGAGACCAGCCTGAGCAAGAGTGAGATCCTGTCTATACTGAAAAATAGAAAAATTAGCCAGACGTGATAATGAGCACCTGTAGTCCCAGTTACTCAGGAGGCTGAGGCAGGAGGATCGCTTGAGCCCGGGAGTTAGAGGTTGTAGTGAGCTATGATGATGCTACTGCACTCTAGCCTGGGCTACAGAGTAAGACTCTGTCAAAAAAAAAAAAAAAAAGTTCATGCTTATGGCATTCTCTCCAGCCAAAACCACTCTAGGCAATCCAATATTCTCTACTGGCTGCCTGAATGCTCACACTCCAATAAGGAGATCCCCCCTGCCACCAACACACACACACAGAGGCTATGAGGGCTTCAGAGGTCCTTCAGTACACTTCTAGTTCTTTACATATGCATCACCTGCAGGATCTTCATCATAAAGTCAGATAACATTTTTTGAGGTAGGTGCTGAGGCATCTTCAGGTTGAAATTAATAGACTATTATAAAGGGCATTACATTAGAATGAACCCCCATGTATTAAAAGATGTTGGAGCACAGCCTGAAATTTAGGGTATATCTGCACTTTAGGGTCCACTATTTTATACAATCTCTGAAGAGAAAATGTCCATTCTCTTGTCCACTTGACACCCACTGTGTACAATGTACTGTGGCAGGTGTAACAGGTAATGTTTAATCCTTTGAAATTTATGATGCTGAGAGATTTAAATATCACCATACCAAGAATTAGATAATAATCTAACTTTGTACAGGAAAAGTCGCGAAGCAAGTGTAAGCAGGCAATACCCAAGGACAACGCAGACAGTGAGGCTTGGGGAGGCTCAGAAGCAAGAAGTATTCCTGAAGGAGGTGGGGCGTAGGTCTTGAACAATGGGTAGCCATGTAGAAAGAGGTTGGGAAATTTTGTACTTTTGTTTTCTGATGTATTCTCATCACCAAGAAGAGAATATCTGTTTGAGTGAGTGAGGGACCGAATAAGTGAGTGAATGGTGATGATATTCCAGGAAAAGAACCTGTCAGCAGTAAGGTGGAAGTTGGAAGATACTGTCACATTGCAGAAAGAAGATTAGTATATCTCCAAGTCTCTAATATATCAAATGGTGCTCATATCAGCAGTGATGATGGAAAATATGAGAGCAAAGAATAAAGATTTTAAAAATATCATGCCATGATTCATTTCTACCTGAAAACAGATAGAGATGCAATAGCCGCTATATAAATGTCTGCTGACTTGAATGAATTACCACTCCGGGAAACCTACACTTTCAATTTAGCTCCAGAGTGCCATAAGGACAAGCTGTCCAGCTCCTTCGAAAGCCACCCAGCATCAGAAAGGAGTGGGAGCACCTCAGTTTGAATCAAGGCCTGACTCTGAATGGCTTGAAATGGGAGGCTTGGAGTCTGGAATTCCTCCTTCCGGCCAGCAACCTCCCCCTGCCTACACTAGAAAAAACACATCCACATTCTTGCCTTGCTCTTGCTGGTAAGAAGTACCATCTTCATATCACACGAGGCCTGGATGTTTAACATCCTCTTAAGTGGGGTCACAATGGGGAAATGTAACATATTATAAAACTAAAATAGCTTTTCCTTCCCTTGTGATTATGTGAAAGGAAGGGTCTGACACAGAGAAAGATCTACGGATGCAGAAAAATTGTTCCCCAACCAATCTCTCCAATCCTGTGAGATAGTCTCTCCTAATCTCAGTTTGTGCCAAGACCTAGGAGGTGATTATTTTGGAGATAATATTTATTCCTTTTTAAGTAATATTTTTATTCCATTTTTTATTAAGGTATAGTTTATAGGTAGCAAAATGCAAAATCACAATTGCTGATACATGCAACAACATGGATACACCTCAAAGGTAATATGTTGGGCAAAAGAAGCCAGACCCAAAGGAGCACTCAGAGTACTATGCATTTATATGAAGTTCAAGACGCGTAAAAACTAATTTATGGTGATATTTGTTTTTAACTGAGGTTATGTAAATTCCTTTCTCCTCGAAGATGCCACTGACTGTTTATTTGGTTTAGTTTGCACTAGAATCATCCCTTCCTTAAATGAATACTTGACATAATCTTCAATATTGCCTCATAAAGTGATCATGGAGAAGATGGATTGTACTCAAGGATGATGTTTAGTTTCTTCACTCTTTTCCTGTGTCAAAAACACAAAATTATAGGATCCTTCCTAGGGTGAGTCTATCATGATGTCTTGTACAGAGGCCTTATGTCACAGACAGGAACGTTAAGGTTAAGCAGAAGGTCACAGTGACAAAGCCACCACCAAAATCCACATCTTCCAAGTCATAACTCACATGATCTTATCAAAGGCCAAAACAAACACACAAAAGCCTTTTTCCATCCACAGATTCATGTGTATACACACACATTTCAGTTGATTTTGAAGTTTAATCAGTATCTACTTTCTCACAGAACAGTTTAGCAAGGTTAAGAGTCTAGAAAGGTGTAAGAAGTGTCTGTTTCCTTTATCTGGATTTACTTACAATCCTACCAACATAATTGAAAGGAATTTTCAAATATGTGTCTTAAGAACACGGAAGCAGGTGGACTCAAAACTGAACTCTCATTTAATTTGGGTATTCCTGCTCACAGTGATTTGTGTCTCCTGTAACTCAGGTTTAAAGCCAAATAAAACGGGGACGATATTTATTCAGTGTGCAAAGCCAATTTGATAGCTATAGCATGGAAAGTTAGTGACACCACAATAAAATTCCAGCTAGCACATTCAGGGCTTTTTTTTTTTTTTTAAAGATTTTATTTTAAACTAAGCATAAACCTTCCACTTACTTGACCAAATAGATCATCCTCTTAAGTAATGTGTGCCCGCCTCTGCCATAAAGCTTATTCTCAGCCCCCAGCCACATCTCAGCTGATGAACACTTGGTGTGCGCATCATTTAAAACACCTTAAAAGCAGTTCTCACACTGTCGTGCGTCCGCAGGTGCTTCTTACGTTTTCAGTAACTATTTGCGCTTATGAGTCCTCCCTTACTTTGAAATATTCAAGGGTAGAAATTAAATCTTATAATTCTAAGCCTCAGTGTTCTTATCTGTAAAATGGAAACAGCATCAATCTCTTAGAGTTGAGGAAAGGATTATATGCTCAGATTGTGGCACATTTGTTACAGTGCCTGGAGTATATTCCACTTCAGTAAATGGCAGTGTTTACTCATTATCATGAATGAATTTCACTGAATCTATCATTCATTGAAATGAGTATCATTGAATAATTTACTCAAATCATTGCCATCGGCATCATCAGCAACGTGAGTATTGCTAGCATTACATTCCCCAAAGCACAGAGTATGCAGAGATCTGGGCCTGTAGAAGCAGCATAGAATGCTTAATGCTTTGTGGGTGTCTGGCTTAGCTCAGTACCCCACCCACAGCACACGCCCTGAGAAGTATTTGCCTAACCCCTGCCTGAATACTGGTAGTGCCAAGAAGCTCACGATTCTCTAGGTAGCCCCTTCCAAAGTTGACGCCCTCTAAGCAAACTTCCCATGTTTACGTTTGCATCCTTGAATTTAGGAAATACTTACTGAGGGAATCAATAGTTTCTCCTCATTAAACTCTGCAGAAGTGACTGATGCTGAAGGCTCTCAGGCTCCCTGGAGCTTGAAACACTGCTAATGCCAAGTAAGTGTCGTGTAGAATTAGAAAGGCTACCACTTGCTTCTGGTCTTTGTTTGAGTGGCCCTCTCTTCTCCTATGTCACTGCACAGAATATTTCCCCAGGCCCTGCTTGCCACAGATTCTGCAGCCCCGTCTTTGAGCCTCGGTTAATAGTCTTTGAAAGTCTGTTATGGGGCCAGAAATCCTAGCTTTGCTGGCCACTGAAGAAAAAAAAAAAAAGCAAATATTATCACTCTGAAGTGGACCTTGTTGTTACAGAAGAAATAGCGGCACCCACTTTCCAAGTGGAATATAGATGGTACTTATTTTTATATACGGCTAAACACATAGATTATACCAACTTATTTTGTTTGCAATAAAACTGAAATACTACTAATAATTATTTTTATCACCAACTCTGATCTTCTCTGGCTCATGGCTTGGTGAATATATTTTTCAAAAATCAATATTTAATAAAGTTATCAGTGTCTGTGCCCTAAATTGAAGCCCCTCCAGCCCCGCCCCCACATGCTTCCAGCTTCTCTGAGAAGCCGCAGAGACGGCTGCTTTCTCTGGCTGCTCGCGGCTCCTCACTTTAGGGAGAGATGTTTCCTAATAGTCGTTGGCTCCCCAGATGCGCAGCATTTTACTGTTCTAGAAAATTAGCTACTTCCCTACTCCCGCAGCAAGCATGGAAAGAGGTTTCGGTTGGTCACCTGCTTTGTGCCCTGTTCTGTGCAGGACACCATCCCCACCAGATCGACTCCCCTCGTCATTCCTCAAAACTCCTGTCTTCCAGGCCAATTACAAAGCAAAGATCAGAATCACTACTCATGAGACAGTCACTGCTGTTTCTCATACCATCAGTTACTGCTGCCCATTTATCCCAGAAATTTTTATAAAAATCCCAACTCATGCCTTGAATCTCTTCAAGAAACATTTTCAGGAAGAAATATGCAAAGAAGCAGGATGAATAACCATTCCAGATGATATTTAAACATCTGCTCCATAAAGTCATCTACGCTTTCAACACCTTCCTTTACCGAAACAATGCCTGTGAAGGTACAAAAGGCATACGACACAGTGGAGCCAACTGCAAAGTGTGGTCAAGTCTCCCGGCAAGATGTAAGATCTCCAGATGATGTGACAATTTTCTAAAATCATCATAGATGTACAAGTTATGTCAATGGCATTCATCACACACAGGGAACCCCAAGTCAAATGACAAGAATGATGAAATAACAAGATCATCATAGTAGTTATCGCATTGTACATCCTGCCATATGCTAGAGGGGATGCGGAGTATTTTAAATGAATTATTTTCTTGATCATAACAATACCCTGTGAGGAGACATATTAGCATCCCCATTTTTCAGATGAGGAAATAAATGCTGCAAGAACTTTTTTTTGCCAAAATCATGTCTTATCTGAATTAGGATAACGAGCCAAGCAATGTGTTAATTTCCTGACATGGAAAGAGCTTCCATGCAAGTTCTCAGCTTTCCTTGCCAGGGATCTCCTTGGCCCCATACCCCTGATCACACTGTGATGTTGTCACTGTGATGGTGAAAAGCAGCACAGAAATATAAACCCCTTGTAGGACAATCCGTTTTTCTTAAGGCTTATTGCATACATGAATTAAGCTACTCTTTCTGGGTTGCCCTATCCTGAACCTTATTCTGATTCAGGTGCCCTTTTTAAGGCTTCAAGCCCATGTAACTCTACTAGCCCAGAGAGGATAATGTGAAAGGGCAAATGTGATTCAATGAAAGAAAATTTCTTAATCACCACCAATGTAGGGCCTCTCACCGTGAAGCAGCCTATGCTGTTATTGCTCTTCATCATATATCATATGCTTTGTAAGTTATTTAACCTCTACAAATTTATTTTCATCATCTCTAAAATGCAGATTACAGTGATACCTATCTCATTGAGAATTCATGCGTTTCAAATTAAATAATGTATTTCTAACACTTAACAGAGTGATTGGCATATAGTAATTGCTCAATAAATAATGAAATATTTAGAATTGTAATATACCATCATCAAAGTATAAGGAATTTTTCACTTTGGATAATTTATTCACAGATATTTACTTCTCATGAAATTAGAAAAGTGACCTCAAGATCAAGAAATCATACCATGAACCCAATAAAGGAATTTCCTCTTTAATTTCATAGTTGACTATGAAATTCTTATTGATAAAAATGCCTGAGGGAAAAATAAACATTACTTTTAACTTCAAATATTGAATTGCTTAGTTATTACCTAACTGAACATAGATATTTTCTCCCATATTTTAGGTAACTTTTTTTCCCATATTATTTCTTTAATTCCACTTCAGAAGTCAGTGGAAACATCGTGCTTTGATTTTTGTTACTTAAACTATTACCATAGTATTCCTCAAAAATGATTGTAATTTTCATTTACAGTGGTTTTAAAATATTATAAAAGTTTTGGAGAATCTATAAACATTCAGGCCATTTTAAAACATTTAAGACAAGTGTAGCCCATTTTTGCAGGAAACATAGTTTAAGAGGTTAGGGTTTAGGCTGAAACCATCTTGTGTTAAAATTCTGTGTCTGCCACGTAAAAGGTGTGTAAACTAGAAGAAAATATTTAATGGGCCCCAATTCATGTACAAATAAAAGAATACCCTATGTACTTCAAGCAGCTGTGGTTAAGATTAGAAGTGACAATGCATGCAGCACAGGGCCTGATGTGTGATGAGTAAGGCACATTGAACGTAAGGTAGTTGTGATGCTATGATGGTTTGTAACACTGGCACAGCAGGAGTGTGCAACCGCCAGTGTGGCCATTGGTTGACCTGGCGCTTGGTATAATCTAATTCCCAGAGGATTTAATCTGAAGTCTGCTCAAATAAGGGGTGACTAGACAAATCCATATGGACCATGCCCTGACCATCTGTGTATGATTATCTACAAAAGGAAAAAAGAACTAATGCTAGCTGCAGTATCTTATGCTTTTAGTGATTTTTAAACTTTTATTTTATATCCCATAATAGAGTTGTAGAAAACATATGTAATCTCCTCCACAGTGGTAAGTGGACATCTAAATTTTTTTCATCATAAGAATGTACAGTTGCCAAGGATATAATTCCTAGTCCAGTACATATTCTGAATGTGCTTTAAATATGTGCTACTTGTCAAAACTTTGGAGCTGCAGAATTATCTCACTCAACTTTTACATACTATCTTCTACATAAGCTAATTGGCAAAAACAATTTTTTGGCATCCACTCAATCAGTCAAATAACAGTTATTATTATTTTTCTTGTCAGAAAATGCCTGACTCAATTTTTTGAGTTTAGATAAACCTGTTAATAAATGACTTCCTGACAAGCCTCTCTTTTCCAAATTTGAATGCAAATATAGATTGACAGGTAGGAAAAAAAGCACCTGGATAAAGCAGAGTCACACATTCTCACTTTGTTTTTACAGGACTTCTCTCTGAAGCAAGACATTTCCCTGTGGCCTCTTGTTCGGTGCCCATCCCAGGGCAATGAACCACAGTGAGGATCATGAAGGAGAGAAACTGATCTCTCTTTATTAAGTAGAAGCTGGAAATTTGTGAAAAGTAGGTGGGGAAAGAAGGACAGCAGTGCAAAGGAGCTTTTTGCAAGAATCAATTTAAAAATAAGAGGTCATATGAATGTGAAAATCGATTTCCTTAAAGTATATGCTGCCACATAGCCCTGGACAGTTTTTGTGTATGTCCAAGTAAATATTCAGACCAGTTGGAAGATAACCACCTTACACGATCCTTTTCCAGTATGTGGGAAAGTAATCTATTAGTAGATTCCAACATTCACTTAAATATTCATAGAGACTTGAAAAGTTCTAAAATGTCAGTACTGGGCACTTGGAGAACATCTCCAAATCTAAAGTCTCAATTGTCCATTTTTCAGATGAGAAAACGGATTCTCAAGGAGTTGAAATGATATAACCCTGATTGCCAAAAATAGTTTGTATTTTGAAAGAAGATCCAGGGTCTTATGGACCTAGAAATACCCATGGGTAAAATCCTATAGTAATTCATTATCCACTCATCTCTTCCAGAATATAATTGGGCCCCTTCTTTGTTCCTGGAATTACAAGGGACACAGTGGTAATTTGGACACATATCATGCACTTCAAGAGCTATCAAAGGAGGTAGTGTGTGTAACAACAATAACAAAACAAGTGTAAATCAAACAGGACTGTAAAAGTAGGAATGTGAGTGCTAGAAACAGTGTCTAGCACTGTCTGTTTGGAGAAGCCCAAAGACTCTGGTTTTACTCTTATGGGTAGAGTACCCAACTGTGAATTGATTTCCAAGGCCACCACATTGCTCATTAAATACAGGCCAGGAGATGAGTATCTTTCCAATATTGCCAAACCTCTCCTATATGGTGCTACAGTCTTTACGGAGCAAAACTTGAGCCAGTTTCAGCCACTGACTGACTGGGGATTGGGAACCCAAAGCCTAGCCCTGTTTTTCTCCATCTCAGTGGGGGTGAGGGCTACTCACTGCCGTGCAGACAACCCTCTTGTGATTGGTAATGGATGGTGAACAGGGTGCTGTAGTGGCAGAAAAGGTGGGAGAAGTGCTTTTGGAGTAGGGGGAAGGGGATGGGTAAATTCACCCCTACCGCATGTGGTGCACACTGTCTGGGGATGGGCACACTTAGAGCTATGACTTGGGCAGTGCGAAGACAATTTATGTAACCAAAGCATTTGTACTCCCATAAGAATCTGAAATTTCAAAAAAAAACAAAGATGCTAGAAAAATGGGACAAATACAAAAAAATTATAAAACTCTTCTTTAAATTCCTTCAAAAATAACTTCTGGAAAATCTGTCCTTTAATAACTACAAAGAGCACAGAATACACACAATGCCACTGAGGAGTCTGACCTTTTCTCACGCCGCCAAACTCTCACAGCATTTTGTCTCTGCCTCGCTGTAACACAGGTTCTTGTCTCGCTGAATTAAGGTTTATACTCTTACTGAGCTCTTCCCCTACATCTACCCTATGAACTCCTTGAAGAAAACATCCGGGTCCACCTCACATTTGCACCCTCTTGAAACATGAGCACATAATAAATGCTCATTTGAACTAAATTCAAGGCCAAGTGATCAGCTGGTACCGTACACATAATACAAAGTTTAGGACTTCCGCTACAGACCCCAATTTGGCCTCCAGACAAAAACTAAATTATCCCAAAAACATTTTTCCCTCTAACTTTCTTAGTCTCTGCTGGTATAAACTCCATGTAAATTATAATGTCTATTTTCAGTTATTTCCCATAAGCTGGTTGTTCTGCGCTATCGCACGCCTGTCAGGTTATGCTAAAATCCAATGGCGGCTTGTGAACTCCATTGCCGTGACAGCCTCAGAGCCAATCTTCAGAGATATGGCTACCAAGTAAATCAGGAACGATATTTTCATTATGTCTCTTTGTGGTTCAAGATAGTACTACCTTGGATTTAACCCAAAGCAAACTTTGGGGATAAGCTGGACTCTCTTCGAAATTCTGATTCACAACAGAAGAACTGGCAGCCCCTTTTCTGTAACCTTACAACCAGGTTTCACTATTCTACCAACCCCTAACTTGATTCTTTGTCTCTAATTCAGTAAGAGTTTTTTGCTTCCAAATCACTTTCAAATCCTACAGCTGTGCTTTCTCCTGGTACGTGATAGGTACATTGCCTTCCAATTGAATTATCACCCTATTTATCTAGTTTTCTATATTAAAGTCTGGTTAGCTGTTCTCTTTCGAATGCCCTGGGGTCCGGCCCCTTCCTTGGCAGAGCCTACCATTACTTTCCCAGTAATGGCACTAGGTAGACTCATTACGTTTCAACATTAAACAAGCTGTAGGAAACTTTCAAGTTTCTTCCACAAAAGAGAAATGAAATCTTGGTATACCTATAAATACATGGTGTTTTTCAGCCCCATTCCTGTTTGTTACATTTTAATGCACATTCCTATATGCAAAATTAGCTCTCAAAAGTAAAACTGTGTCTTAGTGAGCATTAAGAATGACAAAGCGCACGACTAATTGAACCCCATAAGGGACTTGCAGATAATTTTAAATGATAAATTCTCTGCCTCCTCTCCTTATTACTTAAGGAAAAGCTGGTGCACATGGAGGTGGGGGTAGGGAAGCAGTGAGCTCAAGATAAAACATTTCCAAAAGGTTATCTGCACAGGAAGTTCCCTTACAGCAGCGTTGATGGCATTTGCTCCTCGCTGGACCAGCCAGTAGACCCACTTTGATACGCACATCACCGTCTCTGAACATCAGAGACGCAGTCCCAGCCTTCCCCAAGAAAAAGCACAAATTTTCCTGGCTTGGAAAGGGCTGTCCAAGGTCTCTCCATCTTTGGGTCTGATACCAACCCTAGAGGGACGTTTGAGAAAGTTGGTGTTAAGCGCCCGTGGCCTCATTGGGCATTATAGGGACCCGTCAGTCCCCTAGACAGTTTACATTGCCAGCTCAGTCTCTGGATGGTCCAAAATTCACAGAAAAGAAGGAGATAGCCAAGTAATTGCAATGAAAGATGTTGAAGGGGAATTATTTTATATTAAATTACTATATCCTTGTAAGTGACTGGGATTATTTTCAGGAGAGAAATATTAAAGAGAGAGAGAGAGAAGGAGAGAGAGAGAATTGTGTTTACCCAAGTGGAAAGTTTTATTTTCAGTCATAAGCTGAGGCTTCATATCCTATTAAGCAGCAAAGGGAAATAACTCTTTTAGCCTGTTCTTTTTCCTATCAGTTTCGATTTAAATGAAGTAGAAAATAAATAAATAAATAGCCAAGGCCACAGGTCAAAGGATTCTAGCTTTCAAAATCAGAACACTACTACGGATGTTTTGAGGCGGTCAGCCACCCTGGGGAATAAATGTGGGCTCTGTAGGAACCAGTAGATACCGCAGGGGCTTAAGGGAGGGGCCTGGAGATCCTCTATCATGCTGGCTGCTAAAGCTCTGACTCTGGCTAGGATCAGCTCTGCCTCTCCTCATTTTTTCCTTGTAAGGAAAATGAAACAATTGAATTCTCCGTAGACATGCTACATAGTAAGGACAGTCTTTATACACTAGGCTGCAGGATAAGCGCAGGGAGGGAAGCACTCCACTGTGCGCTGGAGTCAAACGTGCATCTACCTCTGTGGATGGGGGGCTTTGCCTCCAGCCACATACCTGCTTCCATTATGGGAAATACAGCAAGGTGGAGAGAGAGGCTAGCCAGCCTCAGGGCACTGGGAAATGCGCAGCAGTGTCAGCGGCAGCAACAGCAGGAACAGGCAGAACTCAAAGAGTCTGAAATGAAAGACTTCAGGCAGACTGGCACAATAGGATCTCACTGTAAATACAAGTTCCTTCTGAATTCACCACCTCTTCCCCACCTGATTCAGAGGGAACACCACCAGGGTCTACGCTGGTTGCATTTTCTTTGCCCCTGAGCCCTTAAGAATGGAAATCTACAGTAAAATATTCCAATAGCTATGGTCCAGAGAACATGATTATTACACCATTGGCTTTCATTCAATTCCTGAGGGGTGCCTGATCAATATCTTGGTGAAAAAAGTTAACACTCAGAGAGAAGAAAGCTCTAAAAGTAATTCCACCAGCCTTCTTTCCCCGATGGTAGTATGAGCTCATAAAGATTGTGTATTTTCAGATAAATTTTGTGATCTTTTCCCTTAGGGTGTTACCCAGCTGAGTATATTAAACACCTTCCCAGACACACAATAACTCCTTCTCATCGTCTCTTGTCTTTTCTCAAGGGCTGTTCCTTCCCAGTCTTTGATATGTTGTTCACCTTGTTACCTCCTAACTTGTCAGGCATTTCCTCTGTGGTTTCAAACATTTCATGCATCGTTGCTCCTTATGTCTTTTTCTCATATTTTTTGCTTCCTAGGCCTTGAGTCGTTTTTTTTTTAACTGCAATATTTCACAGCCTTCACTTTTCATACAAAATTTGCAATATATTTCCATTTTCTTTCTGATCATGCCATACCTCTTAGTTCTCTTTAAGACACTAAGTAGGATCCTTTTCTGGATGAAATCTCCCACGAAAAGAAGGCAAGGAAGAAAAATAATGTTGATCATCATAAAGCCAGCAGATGCACCAGGATGACTCTAGAAGGTGCTATCCTGACCAACAGTAAAGATGTGATGTTTTTGGTCAATGATGAAGACAAACAGGTCCTCACAGGTGCAGCTAAGCTGCAAAGGAGAGAGTTTGTCTTTCTCTAACGTGATTAGCATTTTAATCCTTGGAATCAATCTCAAAGCCTACACTACCAACCAAGAGTTAAATTCTTTTTAAAAGACGGTCTTCAAGGTTAGCAGACGTTGAGATAAAAATAAATTATAACTCAAGGAGAGGTGAAAATCAAGAGATCTTTAGCACAGAAGAAGGAGATGTGTTTTTAACTGAGTTTTGAAGCCATATGGAGAGCTGATGAGGTGGAGAAATATAAGCAGGATTTTTTTCCAGATGGTGGGCACTTGACTTGAAGAGCTGAATTTTGTGGAGGCCAAAGATCCAGGGAAAAAGGATTTTGAGGCTGCAGAAAATTGATTCTCAAGGTCGAAGGAAATGAAGTATTCAATTGTGAATGAGAATCTAAAAAATGGAGGGTCTAGGCAAAGAGGGTGACATGTGGAGCCAGCTGATGGTTTCCAAAAAATTTCCTTGTACCGTATATGTGAAATTAAAAAGATATAAGGAACACTCACTGACACAACAACAAAAACTCCATGTGTTCTTCTGGAACAATGAAAGGGTGATCTTTGCACAGAAAGCATCCTTAAGTGGAAGAAAAGGTAATTATTGTTCCTCCAAATGGGATCCCTAAACCACCTGCATTTGAATCACCTGGAGAATTTGTTTTTTTTTAATACAGAATTCCAGGCTTTGATCGATTTCCTATGGAAAAGAAACTCTTTGTAGAGACAGAATTTTAAAAAGTTCACCAGGTGATACTTATGGCAGTGAATGAATAGTCTGCCAATGACAAATATGCTAGAGACAGTCCCAAGTGCTAGTGACACGCCTAGGAGAGCTTCTGGGGCCCCCCAAACTGGTGGCTGATTTTGAAGGGCACGAAAATATATTTAACACTGCGAGCAACACCGAAATGCTAAAAGAGAATTACGTGAATGAATGTTATCACATGAAGAAACTACAAAACTTTCCTTAACGAGGCTGATTGTATGACGCAGGTTTCTGAATAATGTCATCTTCTGTTTATTTGGTGGTTAAACACAAAATACTTTCTGATTTGAAGGCTTTGCTTGTTTGTTGTTTGTTTTGTAGAGGAGGAAAACTGCTTTTCTCTACCCTGCTAGGATCTCTGGCTGGTCTAGGAGTTAGATTGACGTAAGACAACAGGAGAACAACAATCTTAATTAGGTGTGTCTGCATGCACAGGAGGCCCCCAAAAATATGAGATTCAAGGAAGTGGCCAATGATTGAGGTTTATATAGCAGCCTGAACTATAGAAAGGGATGGGGATTTGGGGCTTCTGGGGATGGTGAAGACAAATCATGGAAGCGTGAGGGGGAGTAATGTATGGTGAATAAATGTTGCCTTGTTATGAAGATAAAAGTCTCTCAAGTGATAACAGTTGCCTCAGAGTAGCTCTCTCCCTGGTACAGATACCTTCACTAATGAAAATTTCCTTTATAGACACAAATTTCTCTTTAAGATGGGAACTTTATTTTAGATAGTTGAGGAGGAGCTAAAGAGCTTTTCCTGTGTTGGCTGGTTCTTGATTACTTTTAGCTCAAAGTGACCAATATGCCAGGTGGCACATTTTGGGGTGGTGTGTCCTGAGCCCCAACAGTTTGCTTGAAGTCTACATTTTTTGCAGAGTGAGCATGGTATACTTGTGTGTGACTCCCTGGGGGCTTGGTAGACTTTCATGCTAATCAATGGGGAGAAAATGTTTCCCTATTGATTATGTGGCTACAGAAAAATTACAGATTTGGATGACTACATACTTATTCTAAGACAAATCTGAAAATTTCCTATTAAAGATATGCTTTTTTCTGTGTTTTGTTTGCTTTTTGTTATTCTTAGTTTTTAGTTTTCTTGTAAAGAAAACTATATCTTATAAAGGTAAACAAAGGGGGCATTTAAAACTCTGAAAATATTATAATAAAAGAGCCTTTTAGGGACCTGTAGATTGTGGATACTGTTTTGCATATTGCCAGGAAGTCCTTCCTGTTTGCTAAGATTTACCCTAAAGTAAGTCTATTACTGAGCTGACATGCTGCTCATAAAAAGCATTCTAAGTCAAAGAGTAATGGTTAAAAATTCTTTTCACTGATTCATTGTAAATGGAAAATGTAAAAATACTTCCTTTTCATGAAGACAAATTGCATTTTTAAATTCTCCTAATGAAGCAGTATTCATCAATGCTTGCTCATTTGTCTTTGCAGGGGGAGTTCTGGGGCACAGATAAGAAGATTAATGTCTCTGAACTTTTCAACACATTGAGTTCAGTCATGGTCCTTCCCTGGTGAGCAAAATTAAGTCAATATCATTACTAACATTCTCAGTAACATTTTTAGACTTGCATTATGTTTCCATCTATTCTTTTTGTTTTCTGACTCAGAGAATCTATCCAGATATCACAGCTTATGTTTCTAATTCACCAAGAATATAGTTTTAATTTATTTTCATCTTGGTGAAAATACAATTGTGGCCAAAAGGGATGGGATAGTAATATACAAAGTTAATAGTGCTTGAGGGCTTTAAAGAATAAGAAAGAAGACAAGTCCTTTGTTACTTTAAAAATCATTCATTTACCAAACATTGACTAAACATTTACTCTAAGTCAGGCATTGAAGAAGGCTCTGAAGAAGCAGATAAACAATAAACTAGTCTTTCACCAAAGACTCAAATTTGCTGGAGCCAAGAAAACAACTACATGCTCTATGTGAGGGGCAGGACACTACTCAGTGGAGGGAGGAAATACTGTATGAATGAATTAGAAAAGTACTTAAAGAGGAGAGTCTTTTGGTTGGGAAATAGCAAATAAGGAGTAGTTATTGTACTGGGTTTAACATTATCACCCCAGAATTCATATTCATCAGTAATCTGTGAACGTAAACTTATTTGCAAATAAATCTTTGCAGATGTAATGAAGTCAAGATGAAATCATTCTGGATTAGGGTGGCCCTGAATGCAATAACTGGTATCTTTATGAAAAGAGGGAAATTTGGACATAGACACACAGGGAGAGCACCACATGTTGATGGAAACAGATTACTGTGATGTATTTACAAGCCAGATCCTCCTGCTTAAGCCTTCAGGAAAAGCATGGCCAACCAACACCTTGATTGAAGACCTTTGGCCCCAAGAACTTTTTTTCTTAGCCACCTTGTTTATGATACTTTTCCCCTAGTTTTCCATAGAAAACTGAGACAGATATATATAACAATGCAATATATACCATGCTGAATTTGGGGGAAAAAAGGTCTATAGGAAGCCTGAAATATACAGATTATAATCGAAGGTACCATCAAGAAATGTAGCTGAAAAGAAGATGAAAATGTCCAGAAGATGAAAAAAAAAAAATGCAGGGCTGATATTCCCCTGGTACAACCACAAGGGATGGAGCAATGGCTCTGATTATTTTTATTTATTGGTATCCATGAATCATACATTTTTAAATATTTTTGGGTCTTCTTCTTGCACATGTGCCATAGTAAGTGATGTACACTTTAAATTGGAAGCAAAGAAAAGCCCTGGAAATGGTTTACAGTGGGACCTGAAAGAAGCAGGATTGGTCTTGTTTTTTTTTAGAAAAACTACTTGAAATGTCCTATGCACAAAATCACTTTAACAGAAGAAATAACACTGTAAATAAGCAAAAAGTGGGTAAATGTAAAATATCTTTTCTTTTTTAAAGATTCTTTTAAAAATAATAAAAAGGCTGAAATCCTGTTATTAATTATATAAGGAATACTATTTACAGTGCTCTTCATTTCTTCTTTTAAAGTGATTTTGAAGGGTATTTTCACTGGGCATGGAATTCTAGGTGCTTTGTTCAATCAGTATATTTCCAGTTTTGTTCTATCGGCTTCTTTCGCCATTTTTCTAATGAGAAGTCAGCCATCATTCTCATCTGTGTTCCTCTGTGACAACATGGAAAAGCCTGGAGGATGTTATATCCAGTGAAATAAGCCAGGCACAGAAATACAAACACCACATGATCTCAGACATATGTGGAATCTAAAAAAAAAAAAAATTGAACTTAGAAGTTGAGAGTAGACTAGTCATTACCAGGTACCAGGGAGAATAAGAGGAGGGGGAGAAAAGAAGAGGTGGGTCAATGGGTACAATGTTACAGTTAGATAGGAGGACTAAGTCCTGATGCTATATTGCACAGTAAGATGACTATAGCTAACAATAATCCACTGTATATTTCAAATAGCTAGAAGAGAAGATTTTAAAAGTTCTCACAACCAAGAAATGATAAATGTTTAAAGTGATGGATATGCTAATTACCATAATTTGATCATCAATGTATACATGTATCAAAACATCACATTGTACCCCATAGATATGTAATTATTATGAGTCAATAACTAAAATAAAAATTTAAAAAATAAATATTTAAAAAATAGTACTTTTATACATTGGAGTTTAAAATATAGGTAGATGTAGTAATACATTACTAAATTAATACTAAAAATGGGAGTGACATGTAGATTTATATTTTTGTAAGTTTCTTATATGATAGGTAAAGTATTAATAAGTCCAGGATGCATATTATAATTCTTTCAGCAAATGCTAAAAATTAATACCAAATTAAAGGAAAATTATCCATAGGGAAATATAATAGAATATTAGAAAATACTTGATTAACTTAAAAATAGGTAGAAAGAAGGAAAAAGGGCAGAGGACAAATAGAAAAAAAATATCGACATGATAGGTTTAGATCCAATCGTATCAAAATACAAATACATTCCATCAATTAAGAGAATGTCTTATCTAGCCATACTGGATAAAAATTCTAAACCAAATATATCTAAATATATTAAATACAAAGATACATACAGATAGAAGGTAAAAGAATAGAAAATACCATGTTCAAACATTAAGGTTGATAAAGTTGAAATAGCTCTAGCAATATCAAACTTTGAGATAAGAAATGTCACCAGAAGTACAGAAAGGCATTTCATGAGCATAAAAGGGGCCATCTGGTCAAGAAAACATGACAATACTCATAATGGTTAATTGTGTGTGTCAACTTGACTGGCCCCAGGATGCCTAAATATCTGGCTAAACGCTATTTCTGGGTGTACCTAGGAGAGTGTTTCAAGAAAGATTAGCATTTGAATTGGTAATTGAGAAAGGAAGATGGGTCCCCTCAATGTGGGAGGCAGGCATCATCCATTTGAGGGCCTGAACAGAAAGGTGGAGGAAGGTTGAATTAGTCCTGACTGTTTGAGCTGGGAGATCAATCTTCTCCAGCCCTTGCCATTCTTGGTCCTCAGGTCTTCAGAACACCACTGGCTCTGGATTCTTGGGCCTTCTAACTATACCACTGGATCTCCAGCTTGCAGATGGCAGACTGTGGGTCTTAGCTTCCATAATGACATAAGCCATTTCTTATTAAAAAGGAAAGCCTCTCATTTTATATACACATACATTAGAGAAAGGTTTTATATATATATTTATATATATATATTTCCTTATTATTAATATGTTATACATAGAACCTATATATTATTTACATATAAATATATATATATATTTCCTATTGGTTTTGTTTTCTTGGAAAATCCTAATACAATACTGAATGAATGCACATCTAAAGGTGGACCTTCAAAATGCATAAGGGACAACTTAAAAGGGAAAATAAATGTATTCTATAAGAAGAGATAAACAGAGATATCAACTCTCCTTTTTCAGTAATTGGTAGATAAAAATGTTCAATGAAAATGAAAAATATTTGGGTAGCAGAAACGGTCATCTTGATTTAACTATTTATGCAATACTACACCTAACCACCTTGAACATACGTAAAGTTCACCAGAAAAGGCCGGATGCTGCATTGTAAAACTCGTCTCGTTATTTTTTTTTTATTTCAGCGTATTATGGGAGTACAATGTTTAGGTTACATATATTCCCTTTGCCCCACTCAAGTCAGAGCTTCAAGCATGTCCATTCCCCAGATGGTGCGCACTGCACCCATTAGGTGTGTATAGACCCATCCCATCCTCCCCCTCCTACCTGCCTGACACCCGTTGAATATTACTACTGTATGTGCACTTAAGTATTGGTAAGTTAAGTCAGTTAGTACCAATTTGATGGTGAGTACTATGATGCTTGTTTTTCCATTCTTGTGATACTTCACTTAGTAGAATGGGCTCCAGCTCTATCTAGGATAATACAAGAGATACTAGTCTTATTACTTTTAAAAAACAGAAATCACTCAAATTGTGTTCTCTTACAACAGAATTAAATTACAGTTAGCCCTCCATATTCATGGGTTCTGCATATGCAGATATAACCTATGGCAGATCAAAAATACTTGGGGAAAAAACAATAAAAACAATATAAATAAAAATACAATAGAGCAATTATTTACATAGCGTTTACATTGTATTAGGTATTATAAATAATCTAAAGATGATTTAAAGTATACCAAAAGATGTACCTAAGTTATATGCAAATACTATGCCATTTTACACAAGCGTCTTGAGCATCCATGGATTGTGGTATCTGTGGGGAGTCCTGGAATCAATCTTCCATGGATACCAAGAGGGATGACTGTACGATCAGTAACAATAACCACCAGTGATCTTACAGATCTAAAAATTGTAAAAAGATAGTATGAACAGCTTTACATGAAGAAAATCAACAACGTAAAATGAAAACATTCCTCAAAAAACACAATTTCCCAAATTGGCCTCAGGCAAAAATAGAAACTATGATTAGCTCTGTATTCTTTAAAAGAAATGGAATTTGTAATTAAAATCTTCCCCACAAAGATAATTCCAGGCCTGAATAGGCTCAATGGTAAAATCTAAACCAACCATTTTAGTTACAAATAACACCAAGCTCACACAAACTCTTTCACAAAGTAGAGGTGGAGAAAACACTTCCCAACTCACTCTATGAGGCTAATCTAACCCTGCTACCAAAACTAGACCAAGACATGACAAGAAAAGAAAGTTATGAATAAAACAAGTATAAAAAGAAATTCAAGGTAATTTGAATACTGATCAGATATTTGATGATATTAAAGAATTTGTATTACATGTATTTTGTGTGATATTAGTCTTTTGACTGTATTTTAAAATAATTCTTACAGAAATACAATTTTGGAAATACACACCAAAATATTTCTGGGTAAAGTGGTAATAAGTTGAAACATAAATCTGATCTTCTTGTGGTCAAAAATTATCAAATATCTGAAATTTCACAGTTCAATCTAATATAATGTCTGGAATTTGTTTCATTATAATCAAATGGGGAAGGTAGAATGAGTGCCATGAGGGTAGGTAAAACAAGAACGTGAGATCAGGATTGTTGTATTTGGATATGCCACTTTCCCTGTGACCCGTATCATCACACAGGAACTGTGAGGTTTGCTCTGCATATCACATGATGGGTGTTACTCATGCTGTGGGTCACCCATCAGTCCCCAGGGAGAGGTGCAGCACACAGAACCAATCAAGTTCACACAGACATTGTTGCGCTGGAAGATCAGTGTGTGCAAACTGGATGCTCTAGTCATACCGCACTTTTCCTAAGATATCTTATCCTTTTCATAACATGTAAGAGCCATTTCAATGCAGCCATTCTCTCTCATGCATTCCATTCTGAAATTCTTAAGCAAAACGAAATCTCTTTATAAATCACTGCACATTAGTAAATTGTTCTGAATTATACTTGAATTAGTCAATTTTTGAAGAATGTTACACCCATTATCTTTCTTGTAAAATTTCAAAAGGCATCACCAAGTGCAATCTAGTCATTGATTTATGGACTTGAATCTTTCAAAGGATGGTTTCAGATTCACTTTGCGTCCTTGAGTTGCTCAATCTGGCGTTTAGATAGGAAATATTGTCTAAATTTGTGGGAACTCAGTACCTCGTACTTCTCTTCCTGGGACAGAAATTCATCATTAGACTATGTAAGTATAATCTCTAGTCTCAATGGCAAAATTTACACAGAAAGACACACACACACAATAACATAACTTTCTCCACCATTTCCTACACTGAGTAAGGGACATGCTCCCTCATATGTACTTCATGTGTGTCATAGCACCCCATAGTACTCAGTTTGCCTGGCTTTTGTATTAGTCTCGGTATAACCAGGAAAGAGAAATCACATGATAATTTAAACAGGAGAAGCTTAATATAAATAATTATTAAGCTACGAATAAAAGAATAACTGTAATAATATAAAGAGAACTCCAAAAGGTGATCTAGGGCTGATGGCAAATGTTCAGGGAAAGACTAGCTTGGAAGGTGATGCCTCCCTAATGCTGCAGTTCAGATAGCATTAAAGGAGGTGTGAATTCAGACTACTAGATGGTGTATATGGCTTGTTTTTCTGGGCCAAAGCTTGTCTACAGTTATTGAACAAGTAGGAATGAATCTCCAAGTGACTATTGAGCCACCACTGGCAGAGAAAGTTGGGGCATTACACAGGCACATGGCCAGGAGAGCAGGGTCTCCATATCAGGAGAACTGCAAGAAAGCGGTCATTGGGCTGGGCCAGGGCTGTGAGCTTTTCAGGGTACTTACTGGCTGGGGCAGAGCACCCTGGATTTTTATACACATCTGTGCCGTAGATATTCATGCAGCAGAAGCAAGCAGGGAGCCAACACAGCAACCAAAGCCAGAAAGAGAAGTCCTCTTCCTCTTCCAATGTCCCTCCGTGCCCTCCACTGACAAAACTTCCCACTGTGCCCACTGTTAAGAAGAAATGTTTAGCATCCAATCCATCATCACAGAGCAGGCACTGAAGAGTGAATTTCAAGCTGAGAAAACAATAAATCCAATTCTGGACAGTGGATTTCTGGGTTTCATACACAAACATAGTCTCCCAAAAGTGAGCCAAGCTCTAATAACTTAGTGATTTCCATGACAGTCTGAGTTCTATAAAAACAGCTTTACATCCCAGTATCACCAGATTGTTTACATAGCGGTTAGGAACCTCAAAGAGGACTCTTGAGCTAGGCTTCCTTGGGCTAAATCCTGGTGGGCCCACCTTTCAGCTGTATGCCTTTAGGTTTGTCATCTACACTGTCTGATTCCTCATCTAACAGTGGGGATGATAACTGCTTTCCTTGGAGAGGTTGCAATGATCAAATGACTTAATATGTATTAGAGCTTAGAACAGTGCCTAACCTATAGTCAGAATACAATAAATATTATGTTTTAACAGTATTATTGATTGAGAACCTGTGAGGTAAATCTGTTACCTCTCAGGAAAGAGGAAACAGGGGTCTGGGAAATATTCTTCTAATCACACTGACTCACAGGGGCAGGTAGGTGTCTCTTACGTGGACTCCTATTGGCTTTATCATGTCTTGTCTTGCAACCCACAGCAATTAAGTTGGTGTTGCTCTGTGCTTGAATTCCATAGATTACCGACAGTTCAATATCTACTCAAAATTCTCACACCGTGTTCATCCCCCATTGACTCTCCCCCAAATGTGCTCCCCTTTCTTCCTCCACCTCCGTGATACAACGTGGGATATTTTTCCAATTAGAGAAATTATTCTCTAATTTATAAGCCGACACATTCAAACATACTCTATAAACAGAAGGGCAACTTGTTTAGGGGTCAAAAAAGTGATGCTCAATTTTGAAGTTCTAAAATTGAACGTCCTCATTTTCTGAGAATATTTTCTACTTCGTTTATTTAAAATCTAATTTATGCAATGAGATTGCCAAGAACATATGCCACTTAGTCTTAAATGCTAAAACGAGACTCACTAGGTTCTCCACTATGACCTTTGGGTACAACTCTAGTCTTCCAATTTTGAAATAGTCACTTCTTTGGGGGATAAGGGGGTGGGAGGTGGGTGATGAAATTAACACCACGATACTTCTACTTTCTAATTCCTTCTCCATTTCTGTTCATTACCCTGAATATGATACCTAAACTTCCACTTCATTATCTTTCAAAATTATTCACTCTAGGTCAAGTCAAAAATCTTTTGTGTCCAAGTTCAAAGGGCCCCAAGTGACCACAGCCAGGCTAAAGACATGCTCCAGGCCAGTGCAGCATAAAGAAGTAAGTGGAGCCTGGGGGAAAATTGGCAGCTGTGTGTGCACACCTCCCATGTGAGAGTGACACAACACATTACAATCATTTTAATACTTCTATTTTCTTCACTATACTGATATTCACCTGCAGACAGGGACCATGTCTTATTCATGCCATAACCCAAGTAAGTAGGACATTTTAGTGTATAGTATGCTCCCAGTAAATAGATTACATAAACGAGTGACCGAAATTTGTAAAGTTGAAGCTTCCCTTGCTCATATTCCTAAATCCTTTCCAGGAAACACAATCCATCCAGATATATAGCACAGACAGAGGATCTTTTTCAATCTACAGTACACAATAAAACATTTCAACCAAAGCTGAATGGCTCACAAGATTTATTTTTGTGTCATCTGTTACAGGCCAGGAAAACCCAAACCTCTGCAGGGTGGGACTAAATAATCATTTATCCTTTCTGGGGATATCCAATGACAAAGATATCCCAGGTCAAGAATGAGAGTCTCTATAATAGTCAATAGCTTTCTCCATCCAACAAATCTCTGTGTATGGAAGGCAAATGTACCTTAGTGAAGAAATTTTTAAGTAAAGGATCTGGGGCCTCAGGAGAATTCAGATATAATTGTTTGAAGAGGCTAATCCTACTTGCATTAGAGCAAACCCAGCTACAAAGGAACATCAAAGGATGAATACAAAATGCAAATACTCCAATGTGGTAAATCAATCATGACCTGTGGTACAAAGCCGCAAATACAAGGCATCAGCAAAGACGCTGACCAATTTTCCAAGCAGAGCCAAACGAAAAGAGAAGCATGATTCATAGTACCTGGAGAGATAGAAAACACATTAAATGGATAAATCAAAGCGAAATGTAGGAGGATTTCTTGGAGCACCAAAGAAAGTGACAAATCTAACTTCCCTGCGGCAGACAGACGGGTGATGTTTCTGCATTTCTATAGGTCATCACCAGAAGTTTCGGTAAACCGCAAGGATGAACAATGGAGTCAAGAAAAGTTCAGAACAAAAATGTAACAGCCACATTGTATTTTTGTAAAGAGAACAAATTCATTTATTCACTCATTCATTCATTTAACAAGTCTTTGTGGAATACCTCCAGAAGCCACACATTTCTTTAAAAACCAAGATGAATTAGATAGTGCTCCTGCCATGAAAAAGCACAGCATCTAATGCATAGACACAGACATAAACAGAAATTATTGTGCAATGTTTTAAGTGCTATAATGGAAGCAGGGGCACTTCTTTTTATAGTACTTAAAAAAAGAGAAGTGTGAAATGTTAAGCAAACATAGTACGGTCACAGATGGGGCAGCACAGTGTAGACTACCTTCATGTCTCCACTGGACTGCTGCAAAAGCCTTCCCACTGTTCTTGCCTTCAGTCTGGATTCTCTCCAAGCTATTTCCCATAAAAGAATTAGACTAATCTTTGTAAAATGTAGATCTGATCATGTCATAGGCCTGTTTTCCACTCTCCAATTGTTCACCATTCTTCGTAGAATAGAGAAGATAATCTATCGCACGGTTATAAAACCTTCTGGATCTAGCCTTGTTTGTACTTCGCTCTCACCTTGTTTCACTCTACTGTCCTCCTTGCCCTTTCAACTCCATCTACATGCACGTATAAGTTTGCTAGGGCTGCAGTAACAAAATACCCTAGCCTGGTTCCCTTAAACAACAGATATTTATATTCTCACAGTTCTAGAGATAGAAAGTCCTAGATCAGGTTGGCAGGTTTTGTTCTTCTTGGGACCTCTCTCCTTGGCTTGCAGTTCACTGCCTTTTTACTGTGTGCTTTTATGCTCTTTCCTTTGTGTAGATACCTGGTGTCTCTATTTGTGTCCAAATTTCCTCTTATAAGGATACCGGTCCTATTGGATTAGGGCAGAGGTAGAGAACCTGCAGCCTTAAGGCCACACCTGGCCTTCTAGGTCTTTGAGTGTGGTCTTTTGACTGAATCCACATTTTATTTTTATTAATACATTTTTGTTAATTTTTATATTTTTCAAAGGAAGATATTTAAAATACCAAAAAATAAAATAAGTTTCAACAAAATAATCCTCCCAGATTGACCAGCACAATTAGAACCTTAGTAAGCCATAGGGCTAAATTGATGGTTGCTATGCTCATGATTTAGTTCTAACTCTCCCCTCTGCCTAACTGACACCACTACCTCACAGGGCTGGTTGGCAAGAGTTTATGGGGGTTGAGCACACCAGTCTGTTATCAGCTTTGACAATGGTGCACTGTGTTTCTGTTTGAAATGGAATTTATGAACAGTTGCACAGCTCAACAGTATTTTTTTTTTAATTTTGTCATGTCAAAGAACACCAAGAGAACACTGAAGGAAGGAAACATTTTTAATGAGGATTGGGAGTTGCAGTATTATATAGTTTCTGCTAAAGATAAGGTGATTTGCCTGTTCTGTGATACTACAATATCAACATTAAAGAAATTCAATGCTTATCAGCATTATAACACTCATAAGGACCACAATTCTTTTAAATTAGAAAGGGAGACATGAAAGGTTGTATTGCAGAAATTAGAAGATGAAGAGCAAAAGCAAAGACAATTCTTTCAAGCAGTAATAAGACCTGGAAATCATGCCACTGAAGCAAGTTATAAAGTAGCTTATATACACACTTGGGGGAAAAGGGAAGTCCTTCAGTGATGTAGAAATTGTGAAAGAACTCATTGTCGAAGTTGGAGAATGCTTAGATGCTGATAGCATTTCAAACAAAGTACAAACAGCTGTCTCTTTCAAATAGAACCATAACTGATCAGAAGCATGAATTAGCGTTCAACTTAACAGAACTTCATGCAATACTTCAAAGGGATAATATATATTATTCAATCACTTTGGATGAATCAACTGATGCTACTGATTCAGTACCAGTTTTATACTTCATTTGGGTCATAACAGAAGATTTTCTTATGAAGAGTTACTTACTTTGGGCATTCTTGCGAACAGAACACAGGGGAATAGATATCTTCAACAACTTTCAAGATAAATGTCATGAAGTTGGATTGAATTTGGCAAATTTAGTGAGTAAATGTACAGACAGTGCACCTTCCATGACAGGAAAACATGAAGAATTTATTGCATAGATGATAAAATAGTATTAACAGATCCAGATGTTCTCATTTCTTTTCTTTGCATCTTGCCTCAGCAAAATCCCTGTGCTAAAGCTACTATTTTAAGTGGCACCTAGTAACAAGTTACAAGTATTGTTAACTATATTAATGCAAATGCAACAAGGCATCACCATTTTCATAACATGGTACAGTTGAACAATGAGGTAGTCAGTGTGGATTTGCTGTATCATTCTAAAGTATGTTGGCTATCACAGGGACAGGTGTTAGCCAAAATTTTATCTCTGTGAGAACAGATGGTTAAATTTTATGAAGAACAGAATCAGCAATGTGAATTATTGGAGGAATATTTCTATAGGAATATAGCATTTCTGTGTGATATCATGTCAAATCAAAATGACTTAAATATTTCTTTGCAAGATAAAACTAAGTCTATAAATGATATGTGGCAAAAACTCCAAACATTTCAGAAAAAAAGCTATCTTTTTTCAAAACACTTCTTCAAAAGGAAATTTTTTAATCCAAAGAAACTGATTAAAGAGTTGACGTTAGAGGAAAATGAAGCAGAAAGTTCAATATAGAGGGACAGAAAAATTTCTAAAAGGGCAATTTTATTCAAAAACAAACTGGTAGAACAACATTAATATCAGAAAAAAATCAAGGCAAAACGTATTAATGGCTATAAAGGAAGACACTATATATTGTTAAAAGTATATCCACTAAGAAGAAAATAATTGTGAATTTTTATGGTCTATAGGTGCAGAAATTATGAAGCAAGATTATAGAACTAAGGTAGAAATTGAAAGAGAATGTTAATCATGAAGAGATTCTAATTATTTCTTCCAGAAACAGATCGCTCATACAAACAAAAATAGCAATAATGTAAGATTGAAAAAATGTTAAAAAGCTTAAATCTAATTTTTATAAAGATAACCTTTTACCTAATATACATTTTTCCATAGAACACTCCTAAAACTAATAATGAGCTACAATATTTCATCATATTTAAAGTTATAAGATGTTTATTTTGTGTAACACCAAAAAAAAAAAAAGATACCACAGATTAATAGCCATAAATAGTGATACATAGCCCAATTTCAGGGATGAGGAAACATGAAAAACAATTATTTTACAATAATTGTCAATAAAATATGGTAATTAACAAAGTAATTCAACAGATCTCAAATATTTACCAAGGTTTCTCACTATAGTAAAATTAAACAACAATGTAAATACATAGTTATCACTAAGAATAAAATAACTATTATAATTTGTGAAATACATTTCTGATAGAGAATGCAAAGTTCTCACCCCGATTCATGTTCTTTCTCTCCACTTCCAGGACACATAACTACATAATATTTCCCTGCCACCCCTGCTTCCCATGCAATTAGGCGTAACTTCCGACAGAGTCTAGCTAAAGAAAGGTGACTGGTTGTGACAAATGTAATTCTAGGCCAAGGCTCTTAAGAAGTGGTGTGCTCTCCCTAAGCTCTCTTCCCTCCCTCTATATAGATGAAGGAAACACAAGAGGATGATGAGTGAATAAGATGGAAGAAGCCTTGACATGATTCACCTGTGAATAATTCAACATGCCACCTACCAAACAAAAAAATTCATTTGGACAAGCACATTAATTAGAAATAAATTTTTATTATATATGTAGGCAATAACATTTGGGATGTATTTATTGCAGCAGGAATCACTATCATAACTAATAAAAATGCTAGAGTAGAACATATAGGAAATTTTATAGGGGTAAATAACATAAATTAAGAGGAAACATTAAAAAATAAAATCATTATACAAGAAATTATTAAAACAACAATAAAACTCAAAACAGTGAAAGGAAGAATGTAACAATGAAGAGCAAAATTAATCAGCAAAAAATAAAATAGAAGACTAGAGATGATCAGCGAAACAAATAGCTGGCTTATTAAAATTACTGGTAACATACCACAATTTTTATGATGACTGATCAAAATAAAAAATAAAGGCATGAACAAAATAGACATACTTATAGAAAAGTAGTTAAATATTAATGTCTTGAGAAAATAATATAAACATCATGACAATAAATTGGGCAGCATAAATAGTCAATTTTCTGAAAGTATATGAATTGCCCAAGTATAGTAGAAAGAACATGCAAATGGGAGAAGAAACTATTACACAAAATACATTTGCAAAAAACAACTCAATGCAAAACAATAACATACCCATAGCATTTCACTGGTGCATTTGACATAAAAGCAATAAGTCATTTTGCTCTTACAAAAAACTCTGTAGAGCTCAAAGAATAAAAGCTAATCACTAGCATGATATCATTGTATTACCAAAGGAAGGAGGAGACAAAGAAACAGAAAAAACTTCAAATATAATTTTGAAGACAGGTTCAAAAATTCTATATAAATAGTAACGTGTTAAATCTGGCTTTATATTTTAAAAAAATTATGAATAGCTTATGCAAAGAGTACAAGAAGTAGTTTAATTAAAAAATCTCCAAACCTAACAAAATTATTGAAACAACTGATAGCACATCTTTCAGAAGCATTCCTACTAGATTCAGAAATATTAACAGAGTAGTGGTTACCAGAGGTTGTTTGGTAGGTGGAATGGGTAAATGCTGGTCAAAGGCAACAAACTTTCAATTATAAAATGAAGAAATTCTAGGGATCTAATATACAGCATGGGTGATGATATATGTCAATTAATTTGATTGTAGTAATCATTACAAAATGTATTTGTATATCATATCATCACTGTACACCCTGAATATATATAATATTTATCAGGTAAATCTTTTAAAAATAACAAATTAGATTTTAAAAATAAAATCCTACATATAAAGGATATAAAAAGATGGCCAAGATCATTTTTTATTAGGAAATACAAATTAAAACAACATTCCTTACATACTTTGCATGCCTACTATAATACCTAAAATCCAAGAAACCTGACAATAACAATTGCTGGTGAGGACCTGAAACAAAAAAAAGAAAAGTCTCATTCATTATTCCTCAGAGTAAACAATGGTATAACCAGTTTAGAAGATTTTTTGGCAATTACTTACAAAGCTGAACATAGTCTTGCCATACAATTAAGCAATTGTGCTGCTATGTATTTACCCAATTAATATGAAAACTATGTTTATACAAAAAAAGCACACGAATGTTTAGAGCATCTTTGTTAATAATAGCCCCAAACAGGAGCTACAAATACGTCTTCAATGGGTGAATGCACAAAAAATTGACGTACACGAATACAATGGGATACTACCAAGCAATAAAAGGCATGTGCAGTAAGTCATGCAAAGACATGATTGAATCTTAAACTCACATTGCTGAGTGAAAAGAAGCCAGTTTGAAAAGGCTATATATATATATGGAATCATATGATTGCAATTATATGACATTCTGAAAAGGCAAAATTATAGACACAGTTAAAAGGTCTGTGGTTGCCAAGGGTTTGAAGGAGATTTGAATAGGTGAAGCACACGACATATTCTAGGGAAGTGAGACTATTGTGTATGATATTGCAACGGTGGCTATATGATGTGTCAAAACCCAAGAACTTTATAGCAAAATAATGAATCTTAATGTATATGAATTAAAAAATAAATAATGTAGGAGGACAAGGGATCCCAGGATGCTGTGCAGATTATGACAAAGGAATATAGCTTTGTGGCAAACATATTAAACAACCTCACTGATACCGAGGGAAATGGTTCTGACACAGTAACTTTGTAAGTGAGTGGAGTCTGTAAAATGAAAGGCAGAATAAACTGCACATAGCATTGTTTTCTAATTGATAAAGTTATTTCCCATGGGAATACATGTTAACAACTCTTTTACTTCTATATCTGTACACAGAATTGAACAAGTAAGTAAATAGAGCCAGGTTTCTAACACTGTTGGAGTGAGAATTTAGAGAAAATAAGGGGTGAGGTTAAAATTATTACATGGTAATGAATTAGAATGGGAGACATCTGGATGAATTCATGTTTAGCTCAGTGTAGATGCAGAGAGATACATACAGAAATAGTCACAGTCATATATACATGGGCTAGAATACACACATATTTGCTTGCTTTGTCAGCTGAACGGAACTAGAAGCAACAGCATCCGTAGCACCCAGAGCTTGATTTCTAATACCACTCTCTAACAGAAGGAACCAGGGCTCCTTGGAGAAATGACTGATTCTAGGACTGAAACAGGAAATACACAAGATAGGCCTATAGTATCTAGTAGTGCCAGAAAGTAGGAATGTGCTAAACACACACACACACAGTGATGAGAGTATGTTAAAGGGACAAAGGGCTCAACTGAAAGAGCTCCAATGTCCAAAGCTGGAACAATTTGAACAATAATAGTGTATTTTAACCAATACAACAAATATCCGTGAGTATATATTGTTATTAAAAAAATCAATGAATAATAAAATAAATGTGGAAGGATCACTTGAGCTCAGGAGTTTGAGACCAGCCTGAGCATGAGCAAGACCCTGTCTCTACTAAAAACAGAAAAATTTAGCTGGGCATGGTGGCACATGCCTGTAGTCCCAGCTACTCAGGAGGCTGAGACAGAAGGATCACCTGAGCCCAGGGTTTGACGGTAGCAGTGAGCTATGATGATGCCACTATACTACAGTCTGGGCAATAGGGGGAGACCCCGTCTCAAAAATAAATAAATAAATAAATAAAAATGGGAGGAGGAGGAGGAGAAGAAACCTTGTAACCTAATTAACAAATGAGCTGAAATGATATGATGTATATGATTAATTCAAAATATCTGGATGCGAGGGAGGATGCAGATAAGGACATAGGTGAAATAAGATTGCTTATCAAGTTGGGTAACAGAGGAGAGATCCTATGTTATTTTTCCTTCTTTTGCACTGTCAATTGTTGACTACCCAAAAGATCACCAATAAGCCTTTTAATCATTCAAGGCCAAATACATCAGACCTGGTGCAGTAAGGGAAAACTCCAATTTGACAGAGTCATAGTAGTGACTCAGAATGAAGACCTCAAGAAAAATATTTCTAGCTTTTAGGGTTTGGGCTCAAGTGATTTAGGTGGTTATTTCAGATGCAGAACTTCTTGGTTTTGAGAGAAGTTCATGACAAAATTATGGTGGGCATAGATAGGTAATGATCTTGAAGTGAGTCATGATAAGTTAACTATTTGACAAGCTAGTCATTTACCAAGGTTAAGCAATATGTTGTAGGACAACCCAGATAATCAAACTCTTTGTCCAGACCTGTTGGTGTTCAGGAATTTCCTGAAGCAAATAGCAAAAATATTTATTGAGTTACAGCCTCATCTTCTAGAGCAAGAATTTTGGGGAATAAATAATGTAGACATGCTGACATAGGCGATCTTGGTTCTCAGTCATGATATTTAAGCTACCACAACACAGTTCTCAACATGTTTTCTACAATCAGGTTTGTTTTTTAAAACAGCTCACAAAAGAATAAATTCCAAAGGCCAACAAACACATGGATAAACACACACCGTCTTTAGTAGTAAGGGACAATTATCTAGATATTATTTAATACCAATTAAATTAGAAAAATCAAAATTCTTACACTAAGATTTGACAAGGACAAAGGAAACTGAACTCTTATTCAATGCTGGTGGGAGAGTAAAATGATAAACCATTGTAGAGGGCAACTTGTCAATATCTGAATATATTGAGGTATACAATCTGTGACTCAGCAATGTAAATTTTAAATATATGCCCAAGAGAAACTCTTGCATGTAGTCACCACAAGAGATATGAATGAAAATATCCATTGTAGCACTGTCCTTAAAGGAATGAATAAATTTTATACATTCATGCAATGCATATGACATTAAACACTAGATTAATGTATGTGAACATGGATAGTGTTCATAAAGCAGTTGAGCCTTGAACAACACATTTTTTAACTATGTGGGTCCACTTATGTGATTTTTTTTTGCTTCTACCAGCTCTGAGACACTCCTCTTCTTCCTCAACCTACTCAAGATGAAGACAGGGATGAAGATCATCATGATGATCCACTTCCACTTAATGAATAATAAATATATTTTCTCAGTAATATTTTCTTTTATCTAGATTTTTTTTTGTAAAAATACAGTATATAATACATATAACATACAAAAAATGTGTAAATCTACTATGTTATCAGCAAGGCTTTGGGTCAACATCAGGCTATTAGTAGTAAAGTTCTAGGGAAGTCAAAAGTTATATGCAGATTTTCAGCTGCACAGGGGTTGGCACCCATTGTTAAAAGGGTCAACTGTACTGGGTATAAAAAATTAACTTCTTGAATAAAATATATGACAGTATTGAGACATTTTTTTAAAACCCAAAATACAAAGCAATACTTTGCTAATGGATATATAAGTAACAAAATATTAAAAATATGGAAAATAAGGGCACAAAACGTATTTGGCATAGTGTTTATCTCTGAGAAAGGAGAGAAGATAATGCGATTGCAAAGAGGAAATGAAAGGACTTTACCATCTTCCATAATGTTATATATCTTACTTCTTAAATGAAATCTGAAGCAGAAGCAATAAAATATTAACATTTCTTCATTCTGGATGTCAGGTACTTGTGTATTTGATATTTTATTATGTATATTTTCCTACAGTTTTAAAGCTTGCCAACTTTCATTAAGTGGATGTTGAGGTCTATTTTTTTCTTACAGATGTCAGTAGCTTCTAAACTACTGTGGAGAACACTGTCCTTCCCAGGAATTGCCTTGGAATCATTGTCAAGAGCCAGTTGTCCATACATATGTGGGTCTATTTCTGGGCATTTTGTTTTATATCATTGATTTGTATATCAGTACTATCACCAATACCACACTGTCTTGATTGCTCTAGCTTTATAATAAATTTTAAAAATGAGTAGTATGATTGTTCCAATTTTATTTTTCTTCTTCAAAATTGTTTTGGATATTCTAGCTCCTTTGCACTTTCATATATAAGAATTCCATTTCAGAATTAGTTTGTCAATTCTTTCAAAAAGTTCTATTGGAATTTTAATTAGCATTATGTTGAATCTATATATTAGTTTGAGAATTAACACCTTAGTAATATTGAACCTTCCAGACCTTTAACAAAGTATAATTCTCTATTTATTTATGACTGTGTCTTCTTTTATGACAATTTTCAATAAACTTGCACATCTTTTGATAGCTTTAGAGCTAGGACCTCCAATATGATGTTGATTTAGACTGGTGATAGCGGACATCCTTGGCTTTTTCCTGATCTTAGGAGGGAAGTATTCAGTCTTTCACCTTGTGGTGCTAGTTAAGAGAACTTTGTCGACTCCTTTAACAGATTGAGAAAGTTTTCTTCTATTCCTAGTTTGCTGAGAGTTTCATCATAATTGAAGTGATATTTTATCATTTTTAAAAAGTTTCAAGTGCTTTTTCTACATCTATTAAGATTATAGTTTTTCCTTTTAATATATTGAAATGGTGAATTTACGGATTTTAAAATGTTCTGACAACCCTCAATTAATGAGATAAAGTCCATTTGGTCATTATATTATTCTTTTCATACAGTGCTGGATTTGATTTGCCAATATTTTGTTGATTTTTGTGTGTGTTTTCGTGAAACATGTTAGCTTATGTTTTCTCTCCTTTTACCATAATTATCTATTTATGTTTTCGGGATGATGCTGGCCTCAAAATTTGATTTAGGAAGTATCCTTTGCTTTTCTATTTTCTGGGAATTGATAGTTTAAAACCAATTTATTGAGAAGTTTAAGTATCTAGAATAATCTAGACAAATACTCTTATTCTGAATTCTTTAGAAAGTATTGTCAAACAAAAGTGACTACATATTAAATATGATCAAAATTAAAAAAGAAAGCAATTATTTTAAAATAGATAATGCTAAATGAATTCCATATACATATATGATATTATCTCATACAGGGCACAAACATACTATAACATTGGAAAATTCATAATATTAGAAAAAACAAACAATTTTTAAATAAACTATAAAAAAATTATTGTATACTAATACAGAGTAGTCAAAGAAAGCTGAAATTCTGGTGTTCAATAGTTCTTTGCAGCACAGATTTCAAATAAGTGATATATCTGTCCCTTAAAAATTACAAACTTACTCCCGGTTACCTGAGTTATACAGATGTTACATATATGATACTTGCTTTTGCAGACATATGCCCAGGAACCTTTGGAGACAGCTGAAGAAGGATGTCCAAACTTCAAATGACAAAACCCAACAGTTATGTGATTACCAGAAAACTATTATTGTGCTTTTATTACCCTGGATGTTGTAAAGGTTCTGATGTATAAGTAATGGCTACTTACATGTCAGAAGCAATATGTAATTTGTTTGTTTGTTTCAGTTTCTTTCAGGTAGGGAGCTCTTTCACTTGTGAGAAAATAGCAGTATTTTAAAACATGAAATCATTATTCTTTATGGAATAGAAGTGATTTTATTTGCACCATTACTTTTCTTGTAGCTGGTAGTTGTTGCTTCTAGTGGTTCAGCAGGGGGCTGGTTCAAGCTAAGCTATTGACTAAAAGGTCACAATGAGGAAATGAAAGAACGTGGCATTAAAATGAAACTAGGTTTCTCAATTAACATTCAAATTTTACAGAATGTCAAATTAAGCCTAAAAAATATTTATGATTTTAGAACATTAGAAAAATGTGGTGTTTCTTTGATATGGATATCCAGAAAGAAAAAAATGGTACTAATGATATCTACAGCTTAGACAGTAAGCTCAACAAGAATATAATTGTTAAAATACAGGTTTATGTCCGTCAGGCCTAGTCCACACCTGACATATAGTAAGTGCTCAATAAATGTTATTTTTTCTTAGCAGTCATAGATGATATAAAGAACTTTTGTTCATGCATATTAGATTTTTTATCATTTCCAAGAAGAACCTGCTTTAAAACTTTTATATGTAAACCACTGGGAACTGTCAAGTCAAACCCTACTCCTGCAAAGAGGGGAAATCAGTTTAACCCGTTCATATTTACACCAATAGTCGTCATTGTTCTTTCTTCTAAGGGTATCATATTCCATGCCTTGCTAATTTTATTTTTTTTAAATCTGATTAATATATTTCCATTTTTATTAGGTCTAATAGATAGCTGATCTAATTTGAAGCTTATAAATTATACAGTCATATGTGAATTGATTATAGCACATAACTCTAATAGACTGGCAATCTTTTTGGAGATTAGAAGTGCTGCTTAGCTCCCTTTCTATGGATGGTTAATTTTCAGTGGTTATCAACTCTCAAAATGAAAATTAAGCAATACATATTTGCTTTGTGGATGACCAGTTTTATTAAGGTAGTAGAGTAGATGCAATTAATTATCAATATCCCTGTGAAGAGGAACCGAAATTAAAATGTCTTAAAGGAAGCAGGCAGGTATCTATTGTCACTGGTAAAATCCAGTTACTGTTGTAACAAAAAAGTAAAAAAAAATAGGGCCAAACCGTTCACGATTTATGCAACAATCCAAGAGTCAGTCACAAACTATTCCCAGAGTTCTTGGTTTTCATATCTTGTAAGAAAAATTGACTATTATCAATACCATTTAAGGTAGAGTGACCTGAAGATGATAAATGTTTCATTTGACTCAACAGAAATCTTTTTCTGTCTACACTGGTGCTCAGAGCTGCCGCTGTCTTTTCTGCTCAGGATAAGAAAAAATTTCCTACTGAGTCCAAATATTTAGCTCTCATGCTTGCTTAGACATCATTTTTGAACAAAATAATGCAATTAGTGCTCTGACAACTATGAGTGGGTACTTGGCCTTTCATTCCTGGTTCTAGAAATTCCGGGAACTAGAGATTCTGAGGCAGCCTTCCTGCCAGGGAAACCACTTCCCAGCCGCAGGCTCTACTTCCTTGGTGGTTCCTCTCAGAAGAGTAATTGGCCCAGATAGGCCATCTTGAAAGGTTCCCTTTGCAATGTGGAACTCTCTCCATCACACCATCGTTAATAATGTCATTAGTGAAAGTTATGGGTAAAATTTAAAATTCACCATGTTTGTGTGTATGGAGGGTTTGGGGTCATAACACTGAGATTATTGATCATATATTTCATGGTAATGAAATTGGATCTTATACTTTGTGACAACTAGCTGAGGGCGTAATGCTGGGTAGAGTTTTGAAAGGGAAAAGATGTAACAAAAAGAAATTTTCTGAAGGGGAAGTGGGAGAATCCTGAGGGACGGGGATTTCTGAGGCTGGGGCTTCCAAAAGTAATGAATGAAATAACAAAATAAAATGCTACAAGACTATACTCTTTCCCTTCGTTCTTGCTCATGACAAACAAAAATGTGGTCATGATTTGTGACGATTACTGAAAAATCCATCTACATTCTCCAAACAAATCAAGCTTTAACTCCCAAATATTCCTCATTTTAGTGTCATTAATATATCAGCTAAGTAATTCTCCAAAGAACAAAGGCAAATGATGGTATTTATTCTTTTTCCTTCTTATAATACTATTTTCACTGAAAGCATAAATACCCAATAAGCAAATAAATGCACAAAGAAGATACTTTCTCTGCCATTCCAGCTCACATTTGAGCCCAGCATCTATTTGCAACCTCAGCCTATATATCTAGGGCGCCTGCTACATTGGACAATTTTCAGTATTTCATGGTTTTTTTTATTGTCTCTTAGCACATGCTATTTATAAGAAGTTCTAACCTCCTCTCTTCTGCCATGTAAGGTCCTATTTTCCTCCAAAGTGCAGTAAATGTCAAATACTCTGAATATTTGTGTCCCCTCTTCCAAGCAGCATTATTCCAGGTAATCAACTGCTAATGATTTGATCTCTAAGGCTGACAGAGGTCATGCCCTCAGCTGTCCAGGAAGAACATTCACTGGGCACTTATTATTTGTCATATACTATGCATAGAGCTTTAAATACACTATTTTATTTAATATTCATAACAAAATTATGAGTTGGGTATTATTATAATTCCATTTCACAAATCAAAAAACTAAAGGTTCAATAGTTTAAGGAATATACCCCTAGTTACAAAATTTATGAGAGGTTAAAGCCGGGTAGCCTGATTCCAAAGGCTAGGCATGTATCTAACATATATCACTGTCTCTCATACTCTGAGGAAACATACATAAACTAAGGTTTATTAAAAGGGTTCTGAAATAAGAAAAAGATTTTTTAATCCATCCTGGACCTTAAAGAAGATGAAATATCATCAGGCATGAGGAGGCAGCCATCAGACCTTGAAAGATGAATCTAGACAAGGATAAAAATAAAATATTCCAATAACTAACACGTTGGCTGTGGTTCTCAATAAACTCTTTGTTAAACAAGTGACCAGCTATGCATTTAAGAATCCACTGTATTTTTATAATTCCTTGAACATTTATTAATATAGTAAATATAGTTAACCTCTGCTGAACATTTATTACGTACCAGGTATATGTTCTTAGTATTTTAAATATTTTTATCTTAAGTAATACTTACAGTAATACCATGAGATAGATACTATACTATATGCCCCCCAATTCCTACTGAGAAAAATTAGTAAGAGAAACTGAATGACTGGCTCAAGGTCACATGACAAATAAAAAGAACAAGGACTTGAATTCAGTTAGTCTGGCCCAGAGTCCAATTTGCAAATATGATATCTATGTTTCACATCATATATACTCATACAGCACACTCCCTAAGTATATAGCTAGAGCATATTTCTCATGTTAAATCAGACTCAGTCTCCTCAAAAAACACTTTTGTCATCTCCATAAATCCTCAATGTAAAGAAAGCCTTGACGTATTATTAAATATTGATACTAAGTGTCCCTGATTTTTTGACTGAAGAATCTGGTACAAAACCAGGTAGGTAATTTTTTAAGTATAGTTATAGGAAGCATCATTTTAGTCTTGACAATAAATAATATTAACAAACACTACTAACTGGCCCTTCTATTCATGGAGATTCCAAAATTCAAAATATAATTTTGGTAGGCAGAATTATGGTCCCCCAAAGACGTCCACAGGGCTCATTATTTGGTATAGAGTTTTCCTTAATCTCCTCATTTTCTTGTTGGCATCCTGCCTTCACATTTGGCTGGTGCCTCAATCGCTTATTTTGGTTTAACCTGTCCAGAGAATAAGCCTCCAGGCCTCCATTGGGGAGAAGAAAGGCAATCTCTATGTTGTGAGGGGTGAGAGGGAGGACAGGTGACTATGTGTGGGGGGGAGGTGGAGACAGGGGAGAGAGACAGACAGACACTACCCCAATTCCTTATTAGGCCATAGGCCAAAATTAATTTAAAACAAAGGGAATCCTTAAATTGTAGTATCATGTAAGTATATATATTATCAAATTAGAAACAGGGATAGAGTTATTAAAAATAGTTGATTTAAAAAACAATAAACTTGGAATGATGGCAGATGGAAAAACTGAAAATTGTCCTGGGGAATAAGGAAAAACATTTAGATTTTCTAGAAACAATGCTGCTATTTTCATAAGCCATTAAGGCTGAATTCCAAGTATCAGTGAACCCAAATGTTAAAATATGTTGTGAGGATGAGCAGGATGGAGTGAATGTTAGGAAGATATCTGTCTCCTGCTGAAAAACTATCACGTCAGTGAACAAAGACTCTCTGAGGGTAAAACACATGCATATGCTTTTAAAAAAATGCCTGTGATTTATGCCCACTGAGTACATTTGGGAGTGGAACAGGGACAGATGGTGGACACCCTTATCTCTGGTGTCAATGAAATTCTGAGAAGAGTTTGCACTTCCTGTCCAGTCTCAGATATCACAAAAGATGTTTCTAGTCAGCTTGACTTCTCAGTTGGTTCACTTACTAGATATACCCATACCTATTTTTATTATAATTGGAAATGACCCTAAGTCTCATAGCAGCACAAAATTTATAGACAAATTCTATAAGAATTTTAGAGATTATTCAATTTATAGGCATATACCTTTTACTAACCAATTATCAAGCCTGTACAAAATTACTAAAATATGAATCCTGGCAAACACTTAGCTGTACCATTTGTTATTTTATCCCATGATTGTGGCACAAGCTCTGTGTTAACAAAGAAGTTGCTTTTTACTTAGATGAATGGTTTTAGTGCGTTGTTTTGCCTTTTTATAAAACATGTTTTTCTTTAAATATATGAGTACCAGTCTAAAGTATCTATTAAATTCACATTTAATTAATTGTAGAGTCTAGAGGCTACCCACATACAGAGGGCTTTTAATCAGCAGGTACAGTGCACAAAAGTAATTAAAAGTTTTAACTGTATTGCACAGCATGGATGTTTCGAGCAACTGTTTAGATTTAAAATACACTAGTGAAAGAAGGATTGAGGCCATGAGATCTAGACTCAAGTTGCTGGTCTGTCACTAATTAGTTGTGAAAGCTTGACCCTATTATTCAAACTATCATTGGCTCAGTTCTGGAAAGGACTGAGGAAAGATAGATCAAAAGAGACTTAGAAAGAAATGGTGAAATTCTGTACTTCTGCTCTTTAAGACCTGTGAAGGGTCTGAGATGTCATCCTACTTGCAAGCTAGAAGTTAGTTTGCCACAGTTTCATGGATGCTGGTGGAAGACATGAGACTCTTGGGTCAGAGATGAACAAACATTTATTACTCATAGCAAAATAGGTAGCCAGAATATCAGCATTTTGGGGGCTAGTTACTTAAGACCCAATTCCCGTAGGGCAACACACACACAAAAAACCAAGTGATACCTTCACATGATATTGGTTGTGTTACAAGAAAAAACCCTGAGCATAGGAAATGCAAGTCTTTCATAATGGGCAGTGAGCAAGCCTGCCCTTTGCTCTAAAACGAAACACTATCTCTATCTTCTGAGTCTTTTCAGCTTACAAATATCCTTCAAAAGATAGTCCAAAAGAATGGGCAGTTTCTCTTTCATAAGACATGCAGAAAAAAACATGAGAAACACATGGAGAAGTATCTCCCAACAATAACCCTTTTTTCTAAATCATCTTAGCAGCTGGTGAATTTTCCCGTGAAAGTGCCACTGCCAGCCACTCTGAATAATCTGACTGATGAAATATTAAGTCACGCCCTTTGACTCATATAGCACATAATTAAGATTATTATCCAAAGGATACCAAGCAGCAGGAAGTGCTCAACTTGCCAGGTTGTCCTTAACAATGTCCACCCAGGGTCCTATACCCATGCAGAATTGTCTTTTAAGACTCCGTGGATGTATCTCACTCTCAGTATTTATAATGTGCATCATGTTGAGAAGGGAAATTTCTTATTTGAATAAATTAATACACAGTACTTATTTTACCTTCTCAGAAAATCTAGATACATCAAATGATATCTAGGAGGAGTGTTAAATCCTCCTTTTACAGGTAATAAAAATAAAACCCTAGAAGAAGAAAGAAAAATTGTTCAAAATCACGAAACAAAGAATTAGCCCAGGTGCTTGGCTCCCCCTCTGCTTCATGGTTAAAAATACCTGTTAGCAAAGTAGTGCTCCCTGGAATACTGCTGTGCCTAGCACTGTGCCTGGAAGTCCCAGAAGGTATGCCAGCCTGTCTCTTCCTGTAACCTGTTAGCAAACAACTGAGTGCTAAACCAGACACTTCAGAAAGAATTGTGAATAAACTCCATTGAACAAAGAGGGGTGAATAAACATTAAAAGCAAAGAGAATTCAGCTAATGAAAGGAAAAAGTCAAGCACACTAAATGCAGGAATGGTGCAGGTCAAGTCAGAACTGGTTGAGGAGGCTCTGCCTGTGTGGGGAGGCAGCATAGGATCAGAGAAGTGGGGAGGCAGTGGAAGACCTAGGAGGTCAGGAAGACGAGCCTATTCCTATAAAACTGGCCACCAACAACCCTTATCCAGGCTCAACATGTGCTCTAAGCTAAGGTAAATTGTTACTTTGAGGACAAGTGGGTCATAAATCAATAAAAAATAAATATTTATAAAGTATTCATAAACAGGGATTTTCTTTTTTTATCATTATAATTTTTGCCAGGCCTTAGAAAATAAGTTCCTTCAATTGACAATTTATCTGAAATTTTTAATCTCATATCCTCTTATTTAATAAAAGATACTGAGTCATTCTAGAGAAAATGAACATATATTACATATCCTATACTTAAGATTGTTCTGCGTTTACGTACACACACATTCACACACATTTGATTTGCCAGTAATCAGACATCTACCATGTTCATCACTGTTCTCACCACTCACCAAACATTCATTCCCTGTCTACCAACTGTATAATGGCCTCGCTTTCTAATAACCACTGGAAAAATTGACAATGCAATACAGACAAGAATTCCTGTCCCTGGGCGTGTTTACATTTCAGCTGGGAAGCAACACTTTTTCATCATGATGTAAGTAACAACGTCAGTCTGCGGGTGACAGAGGACAGCGACTCAGTACGTGCAGAGGTGAAGGGTGGGGCTACAGATCCACAGCCTAGACCCTCCACCCACCGGAGAGGCAACACAACTGCTCAGTTGTTTCTTCCTTTGTTTTTCTTCTCTAACATGGGGTTTTTCTGCAGTTAAAATGAATTAACACATACAAAGTGCTTGTTATACCACCTGGCACATAGTATGCCCTCTGGGAGTATTAGATATTACTATAGGAGGTAGAAGGAGAAACAGATTACCAAATGTGGATCAGAATAGGTCAGATTCTGTTATTTTTCCCTTCCGAAGTCTTCCTTTTTCTACAAATTGCCTTCGAGACCCTAAGCTCTAAGCATACTGGGTTCTTCATCTTTCTCTAAGCATGACCCCTGCCAATGTCACACACACACACACACACACACACACACACACACGACATTTCACAGGCTATGTTCCCCAATTGCCAGCTCAACCGTGCCTGCCAACTCCTGCTGACTCTCCCTCCTTCGTGAAGGCTTCCCAATTATTCTGGGTGCAATTATTAAGTATTTATTTAGCTCCCCTGCATTCCTAAAGCTCTTTTTCTATGCTGTTTCTCAGCTATGGGACTTTTGGCAAAATACTTAACCTTATCTGTGTTTTAGCATCCTTACTGGTAAATGGAATAACACCTAATCCTACTAGGTTACTGTGAGGATTAATGTACGTAAAGTGCTCATTAAAATGCTTGGTACATAGCAAATCTCAGCAAATGTAAGTTCATTAGCATTATTAGCATTGCTTTTAGTATTATTAAAGCATATACATAACATGTTATAATTACGTATTCTTGTCCCTTCTTCTCAGTGGAGTCTGTACTATTGGTGTGCAAGAAAGGGAACATATCAAGTTATTCTCATCTTTGTGTCCTCAGCACCAAGGGTAATGCCTGGAACATAAAAGAACCAAGGAAATTTTGGATAGTTGATTCATTGTATAACGCCAGCACAGTGGGAAATACAGAGCAGGCGCCCAAAAATGTTTTCAGAAAAGAACATGAATGAGTTATTTTGCCAGACTTTGATTGGAACATGTCGATTCATATACAAGCTCTATAATCATTTTGACTGTTTCATGAAAAAAGTTTGCTTTGATTTATGTAGGGAATAGTAAAGTGCCTATCATGTTACATCACAGTGAGTCAAGAACACATTTTTTAAAGGGACACCCTTAAAATATTAATAAAAGAATGCACAGCTAGTGAGATCAAGGGGAAAATGTAGAAAAATATGTGTGTGCACATGCACACATGTGTGATTAGTAGGAAAGACGTTAAAAAGTCAGGAAAGAAGAAAAAGAAATAGGAAACAGGTAGAAAAAATACAAACCAAATAGTAATAGTTGGGAGATACATGTGTGACATTAATATTAATACATTAAAAGTAATTATTTAAATGCTCAGTTGAAAGACAAAAGTTGTCAGAATAGATTAATAAAAGAAACCCAACTAAGCACTGTTTATAGACATAAATGTAAAAATATAAAAGTCTAAAATAAAGGAATCAAAGTAGGCATACACAAAAATATAACTGATTTGGTTAATATCTGCTATGATAGCCTCTAAAGTAACAAGCATTAGCAGAGATTTTAAAAAGGGGGAATATTATATAGTAATAAAATAATCCATTCACTACAAAAATATAAGAATTCTAAATATTATATACTTAGCTTCAAATATAAAAATAAAAAACAGACAAAACTAAGATGAGAAATACAACAATCCATAATCATAGTGGAAAATTTCAACCCACTTCTCTCAGAAGTTTATATTAAAAGAACAAGTGGACAAAAAGTCAGTAAAGTCTAAATGACCTGAACAAGATGATTCTCAAATGAAACCTAATCCATATGTCCAATGTAAGAGACAGAGAGAGAAAACACTCCACCCACTGCAAGAGAATACATATTCTATTTAGTACACTTTAAACATTTGCCAAAATTAGTGTTGTCCTGGGACCTAAAATAGTCTCAGTAATTTTGAAAGGATTGAAATCAGAATATGTTCTTTTACACAAAATAATTCAGCCGGAAACCAGTAATGAAAAGATAAGTAGAAACCTCCAAATGTTGGAAAATGAAGCAATATAGTTCAGCGTAATGTTTGAATCAAAGAAGAAATCAAATGAAAATCAGAGAATATTTTGAACTAAATAACATAGCACAACTAAGCCAGGCGCGGTGGCTCACGCCTGTAATCCTAGCACTCTGGGAGGCCAAGGTGGGTGGATCGCTCAAGGTCAAGAGTTCTAAACCAGCCTGAGCAAGAGCGAGACCTCGTCTCTACTAAAAATAGAAAGAAATTAATTGGCCAACTAAAAATG
>CAUYRT010061946.1:0-30179 GCA_963574885.1 Lepilemur ruficaudatus | reverse complement strand
GGGAGGCTGAGGCAGAAGGATTGCTTGAGCCCAGGAGTTTGAGGTTGCTGTGAGCTAAGCTGACGCCACGGCACTCACTCTAGCCCGGGCAACAGAGTGAGACTCTGTCTCAAAAAAAAAAAAAAAAAAAAAAGTAATGTTATTCCATTAAGTGTGCTTCCAGTTTATAAAATAATTAATAAGCCATGAAGTTAGAGACTTTAAAATATAAAACATTTGGTACAGATTTATATTCCCTTCCACTCAACCTCCTCCCCCAACACCCACAATGAGCACAAAGGTTTCCCAGAACTTACCCTATTCTAGTTTGTGGGTAGAGACTAAAATAAGTCTGTGCTTCCCTTTCCCGAGTCTGCTCTCTGGCTTCTTTTGAAACAGCCCACCCACGTCAATTAAAAGATGCCAAAGGAGAGTGTCCTTTGTGAACAGGGAAAATGAAGGTGAATATTGCCAGAGACGCCGCTGGGAGGCAGTAGCGGGGAGTTCTGTCAATGATTCAGAACTGTGCAAGCAGTGCCCGGGCTTCACACTACCGTGTCTAAACAGGATGATGACATCGTTTATCTCCCAGAAGCTCTTGGGGTCATAAAATATGAAAAGAAGTGGCAGTTTTCCAATTATGAACTTACCAAAACATTTAATATATACGGTGACTCACCCTAAACCGAATTTATTTCCTAGAGAAAGCAGGACTGGATGACAGAATGATATCTACCCTGGCAGCTCAGGAGCAGAGATTTTCAATAAAATCTGGGGAGGAAAAACCTGTGACTGGGAGTATGCTGCAAATGTAAGGAATTACTATAAAACTTTTTTTGAGGGAAGCTAAGAGTACTGAGTAGCTTTGGCCATGAGGTCAGAGCATAGAGGGTGAAAGAGTGGACTTGGAGGCCAAACTTTATTCAAATACCAACCAGTTCCTCCATTTACTAGCAAAGGGCTTTTAAATGTTCTGTGCCTCAGTTTCCTCATCTGAAAAATGGAATTAGCAGAGTCTCTTATTCATAGCATTCTTAAGAGGATTAAATGAAATAATACATGCAAAAGAGTTAGCATACTGCCTGGCACCTGGTAAGCCTTTTCTGAATGTCAGCTGCTGTTGTTATTGACGATGGTCGTGATGATGATGGTGACGATGTAATGCGTGACCTGATGCTTACTAGCTCAGAGGCCTCAGAGATGCCCCTCGCTCCGTATGTCAGGTTTTTTTATCTGATGAAAGGGGGCAGGGAGCTGCAACGGTGGACCTTAGTTAGGCCTGACACCTGGCCTTCTTGGGAAATGCATCGTGACCTTCCTCTGTACTTCCTCCAGCCTTATTCTGGAGGATTAATCTTCTCTCTCCAGTTGCCTGCATCTTTGGGCAGGCACATAGCCAGATTCTCCAAAGTGGAAAGCGGGGAAGGATTCAGGAGGGTAGAAACAAAAACAAAAAGCAACCCTGTGGAAAGGACAAAGGAGCCTTTTCTTCATTCCATGAGGACAAAATCTCCTGCAGGTTAGCATGTGTCCCCGTGGAGTCACTGGGAACATGGCACGTCACACCTCTGTTTAGGAGCATGCTGCACCTCCGTTTAGAAGCATGCTGCACCCCCATAAGTGTCTGAGTGCTGAGCCATTATAAAACGACTTTCATATATTTGAACTGGATTCTGCTGTCAACTGCATCACCATCTATTGTGACAATCACACAGAAATAGGAACGACACAGACCCCAGACTCTGCGTGGCCAATGTGATTTGGAGAAGACAGAGACACACCACAAGGGCAGAGGGTGCTGGAATGCAGAGGAGGCAGCCAGGCCTTCCTGGGCACGCAGCCCCCAGAGTCTCTGGGGAAAAAGCGAGGAAAGATGACCACCAGTGGAGGGCGTCACTACCTCCTCCCTCCCAGAGAGTTTGGCACACTGAACTAGAAAGAGTCACAATCTGCAAAGGCCATGCTTACACTGCTCTGGTTGCTTCTATTAGTTCTCTTCCAAAGGGCAGAGACAGCAGGGCTTTCTCATGAGAACTGAGCGGAGAGCCCCATCAGGAGTCCACCTGGTAAGTGACTCAGAGGATGAAGCTGTGACCGCCATTGCATCAGGGAACACATGCTCCATGTGCAGCAGTGAAGATGGCAGATGCCCAGGGACCCTCTCAGCCACAGCCAGATGGGTTCAGCAGGCTTTTTTCCAGCAGAAGCCAGATCCTCCTTATGTGGGGAAGGCACCGTGCGCAGAGCTTAGAGAAGTTCTACCCTAGGCAGAGGAAACCGACAGAGAGGACGACCAAATAAAGCAAACTGCATGATTCCAGCAGTTTTATACGTGGTGGGGTAGTGCAAATACCATCTTTATTGTTCTTCCCTTTAAAAAATTGGCTGATAGTTATTTTCAGGTTTTTAGCTGTGAATAACTTTTTAACTGTGTACAAAATCTTCCCCTTTGAATGGGTGGAATTTTGAAGCTTTCTGAGAGGAGTGCAAACGGTTTAGCTGCACTTTATGTTAATAAGAAAAGTGGCTAGAAAGTTATTTTCTGCAAAGATCAAGTAGAAAATCAAAAGTCACTGATTGAAAAGTCTGCAGTTTAGTAAACAGTGATGTGCCAATGTTGGATTCTTAGTGTGGACAAATGTACCTTGGGAATGTGAGACGCTAACAATAGGAAAAACTGGGTGAGTGGATATAGAAATTCTCTGCCTTATCTTTGAAACTTTCTATAAATCTTCAATTATTCCAAAATAGAAAGTTTATTTTCTTAAAAAAGTAGTTGACTGAGAGAGAAAATATCCAACGATCAAAATACCTATGGGCTTTAAAAACTTTTGTTTAAAAGATAAACATGTGCTTATGGCCTTATTTTGAACATGGTCAGAAAAAATTATTAACTCTTAAGTTTCATAATTTCCAGAGTGATCCATGGTACGTAAGTATACTAGATTGAGATGTTATTAGGATAACACAACACGTTAAATAGATGCTTGGTTTTCAGGTATGATTTGGTTTGGTAGAAGATGGTAATTCTGGACTTACATTAGGGAGAGACGGGCACCATGTAGGCCAATATTTCGAGTCTTAAAAAAATCAAATATTATAAGTGGTTTAGATCTATTAGGAATCTTTGCTTTTGTCCACAGCTTCTGTGGTAATGATGTTAGAAATAATGAGGAATGATAGCCTTCCCATTTCCCCTTCCTTTAGGAAAAGTTGGGGTTGGTAAAAACATGGCATATAAGATGGGGTAATGTCATCATAAGTTGAGGCAAGTTTATTACTTAAGAGGGGTGCAAGGGATGAAGATCAGTTATAAAAATATTAGCAGTTCAGACATGAGAATCTTTTCCCTGGGAGTCACTGTGATCCAGCCCAGCGAAGTGCTGTGTGCCCAACCCCCACTCCCTGCATCCACAGCTCGGGTCTGACCAAGATGAGACCAGCCCGGGGGAATCCAGGCTCTCCTTCTGTGTCTTAGTCTGGACTCAGTTAAGAACTTGTTTGCAGAAACCCAAACAGGGAGCTGGGCCGACGCAGAAGGAGACAGGCCGAGGAGTGGGCCTGTCTTCAGAAACTCCAGGTGTGGGCTTCTCCCAGCCGTGTGCAGGTACTACTGGGACATGCACATGCAAAGTGAGACTTCTGTTGCCGCCTGAGTGCAGATGGCGTCTCAGTCTGCAACAGTGAAGTTCCTGTGACACTCACTTGGGGAGGAACACCAGAAACAGCAGAATGACTTACAAACCCTGGCCCCTTCCACCTCCACAAGGAAGCCCCCTGCCTGCTCCGGGCCAAGGTCATTGGACCTATGGAAGCTGTCTGTAACAAAATGGAGTCACCTATGTCAAGCCCTAATAAAATGGAGTTGGGAGGCCGTGAAGAGAGGGTCCTCAGGCATATTTGCCTGATAACAAGAACTAGCACGAGAGACACCAAAACCACAACCTTGCACAAAGGCCACGGCAACCTTGCACAAAAAATACTTCTACAAGGATGCTTACTCAGCAGCTGCCTGTTCAACCCTGGACTGACGCCACTCTTGTTATTGATCCTTGTAGCCAAGGATAATTGTTTCAAAACAGTATGTGTCACCTTCCTCATTTTACCTTTAAAAATCCTTCCCTTTCTTTATCCCCCTGGATATGCCTGACACCACACCACATATATCCTGGTTCATAACTCTCCTGTCATTCATTCCTGAAGAAAGTCATTTCTTTTCTTTAGAGAGCCTCTCTCTCTGTTGCCATTTTAGGCCGGCAGACCCTAACCACCCACCTACTAAACTAAAGGTAATTTGGGTCTTCTCTGTGGAGTCATTCACAGACACAATGTTCAAGGTATATATTTTACTCTTGAGAAAAAATGTGAATATTTTATGCTGAAATATTCTGACACCTAAACTTGCTAAATCTCTATGTTCATTTTATGGATAATGAAAACTACTAGGAATCACCAAAAAGCAAAACAAAAGTTTGAGATTCGGGGAGGCATCTAAATGCAATGTGAATAGTGTTTTTAACTAAAATGTGGGATAACAGAAATATTTTGGTACCTTTTTTATAAGTTGGTTCTTGAGAAACACAAGAACATCGGAAAAATATGGACCTGCAGACATTGTTCCACTTGTATACTTGCAGCAATGTGAAAGAAATCTCAAATTAATGTTGATGATAATCTGGTTGCGTTTTTTGAAATTCCTAATTAGCACTTAAAAAGTTGGATCTATATAATACTGAGGTATTGAAGATCCATATTTAGCCAAAGGTTTTTAAGAAACTGCAATGCAATACTAAGGACACCTGTGACACCAGCTGACATAACCAATACCAGCATCAAAGAAAAGACAAAGAGTCAAAGGAGAGTTTTAAACAAAACCTCAAAGGCTTGTATATGTCTGTATAGTCCCTTTGTCATTGTTACGATTCAATGACCAGTGACACTAGATGCTCTATGCTTATGCATTTTCAAGTGTTTTTTGTAAAAAAGCTGGGTTTTTGTTTTTGTGTTTTATTTTGTTTTTCCTTCCAGAGTCTTGATGCTGAGTCATGCTAGCAAGAGATGGCCCAGACCAGGGAATTTCGTACCCAATTCCAGGTTGTTTAAACAAAGGAGCAAAATGAATTTGAGGAAAATGGATACTTTAGGTTTGGGGCATATGCTGAAACTGAAACACATGATCTAGTGTTAATTCAGTCACTCTCAACCAACACTATGCACCTACTGTGTTCCAGGGGCTTTTCTAGAGTCTAAGGATACAGTAGTGACTAAAACTGACCATGAAGCTTGCATTTCAGTCAAGGGAAGGTAGTCAGTAAAGGAATAAGTCGTATATTAATAGTGTGTCAGATGGTATTAAGAGCCATGGAGAAAACTAAAGCACCGAAGAAGTAGAGGAAGCTCCAAGAGGTACACTTTTGTCTAGGGCAGGCAGGAAAGCCCTCATTCAGAAGGCAACATTTGATCTAAGGAGGGAAGGAGAGAGCCGAGCCAGCATGTGAGGAAGAGCATTGCAGGCAGCATGAGCAACAGGAGCAAAGGCTGAGAAGCAGGAACGTGCCTGGAATTTTTGAAGAAGAACAGGGGAGCCAGTACCCAGGAGTAGCATGAGAGTGGAGAAGTTCCCAGAGGTAACAGGGAACAGAGAATAGATGGTCTCCTAGGCAATTCTAAAGACTTAGGCTTTGACTGTGAACAAGACGGGGTATGACGATGCATAATGTGATACGTCACCACCAGTGATGAAATAACTATGATATTAGAGCAAAGTTTAAAAAGTAACTTAGCTAAGGCTGGGCATGGTGGCTCATGCCTGTTATTTTAGCACTCTGGGAGGCCAAGGCGGGAGAATTGTTTCAGGCCAAGCAGGGACACGCTGGGCATCAAAAATATTGTTGAAAGCCCACAGTGATGACGACGCATTGGAACCAGTTGAGCCTGTCTATTGAGCCTCCCTTAATAAACTCACATAGCTCAATAGGGAAACACATTTAAATTTTGACAGAGAAAAGCCACAGCTACCAATATGAATCAAAGTGTGGCATCAATTTCTGTCTCTCTCCCTTACCCACATGCACAAAAGACATTGTGTACGTTTAGGGGGCTCCAGGTCATTCAGTTCATACAGAAAAGTGAAACACTTTGATTTGTTTCACTAATACATCTCCTCTCTTTGGGTAACTAAAGAGAGTTTTTATGGCAGTTATTATGACAGTGCCTGAGATAGAAAAAATAGTTTATCTGCTGAGTTGATACAGAAAGAACTTTGAAACTTTAAGTGGGTGAATTGCAAAGGGCACCTCCGACCGTGCTATAGCCTGAACCTACTGGAAGATGCTTCCTGGAAGTTAACTTTTGTCCCACCCCTTCCTGCTTCACCAGAAGCAGTCGGGAGCACGCTAACGTTTTCACCAGTCATTTGCAGGTGTGGGCAGGCTGGCACGTAGCCCTGGCATCCAAAAGAGTCAGATGACAGAGAGAGGGGACAAGGGAGCCTCTTGCAACCGGTGAACCCTCACTCCATGAAGATAGAACCATCCACACCTGTGGGTCCCCATGGACACCCCAGGACTGCTGCCTATGCATTTGCAGTCTTGCAGGTAAATTTAGCTAGAGAAAAATACAGCCGTGCTGGCCAGCCTTGCTTTAAATAAATAACCACAAGCCTCAAGTGAGCCCTTCAAGCTGCCCTGCTGATGACTTTGTCATTCCCCAGCCCTTTCTCTCTCCTGGCCTTCTGCAAGACTATTTCATGCCTCTCCTCCCTTCTGAAACCTTCAACACCTTCTCCCCTCCTCACTCTGTTGCCTATTTCACCGGAAAAAAAAAAAAGAGAGAGAGAGAAAGAGACAAATAATAAGAAGAGACCATCAAGCTGCTACATCTCCCCATCTCCAGGCATCTGTGCTGCAGTGTCGTGAAAGTCAAAGTTAAATGCAGTGAATGTCCAATGCATTATGCAGTGTCAGCGATTTCTACAAAGCTAAGTGAAGGCTCTGTCCCTCACTGGCTGACTGATGGGGGCAACCTTCCCTCGGGGAGCCTCGGTTACTGAAGCTGAAAACAAAGTCCTTCAAACTCCAGAAGTCTGTGACTTATTTTGGGAGTCACATCTGGTAATAAATTAAAATGACTCTAAAGATCTGAATTCCATAAATCACTCAGAGATCATCAACAGTTTCTTCCAGATTGGCCAGCCCTGGTCCCCCACTGTCTAAGGACCACACAATTTGGACTGTTTGTGCTGGTATTTCTGGAATCCCATCTGCTATAAACCAGAGGCAGGCCTTTTCCATAGGGAATGTTTGTTTGCCTATGGAATTCCCCATCACTCTTGGTCTACATCATTCTTATAGCTGACCTTTATGTATTGAAATTGCCTTCCCCGCTCTGCCAGTGGTGTCTCCATGCTGACTTCTCAAGTTCTTTCGTTTAATGTGGATGCTACTTTAACCTGGACTGAGTTTGCATGTTCATATCCAAAATTTTTAGACTCTGTCCATAGACAATTTCTCACAGATCATAATTTTTCAAAAATAGAGTAGTTATTAACAACATTTCAAAGGCTAATGTGAACTATGCTTGCACTGATCTTCTCTTCAAATAAGAACTTATTCTGTAAATTACATAGCAGAAATTTACTTACTTTCTCCAAATGTGCTTTACTTATCAGAGCGCCCATGCTGGCCGATGGATCAGATGGAACGCCGACTTTCCACGTTCTGGTAGCTTCTACAAATCTCTTTAAAAATTCACTATAGATGCTCTTCTGGACAAAGATCCTGCTGGTACAGAGGCAGATTTCACCCTGCCAAAAATGAGGACAATGGCAAGGCTAGAGGACACTCTCCTCCATGGATAGATCACCCTGTACTTTTGAGCACCTGCCATGTTATCAGGTGCTGGTCTAGGCAGCAGGTTACAGTGGTGAATAAGACTAAGATCCTACCACGTGGAATGCAGAATCTTGTGGGAAAGACAGACAAAAACACAAGTACACAAACTCACTAAATAATAGAACTTGGGGTAGTCATCAAAGCAAGAGAAGAAAATTAATCATAAGGCGGGACTAGAATCTGCTAGGGAGGCAGCTATTTTACTAAATGAACTCACGGGAGGCACCTGCAAAGAGGGGATATTTGAATTGGCTCTTGATTGAGTGAGGAGCTGGACAGACAAAGATCTGGAGGCGGGGAACTCTCTGCAGTGAGTAGAGGCAGGAGGACAGCTTGAGCCCAGGAGTTGTTGTGAGCTATGCGATGCCATTGCGCTCTCCAGCCTGGGTAACAGAACAAGACCCAGTCTCAAAAAAGGAAAAAGATGATGGAAGTTTTTAAGCAGCAGAGTGATAGGATTGGATTTACATTTTTAAGTGATCGTTCTCACAGCCGTGTGGAAAATAGAATGGAAGGAAACAGAAGTGGGAACAGAGTGGAGAGTTAAGAGAATATTCCAGAAGTCCAGATCAGTAGTGGTACGTTGGACCTGGGTTGCACCAGTGGAGATGGAGAGGAGTGACAGGGATCCACCAAATCCAACAGATTCTAACAGGGGCATGGGACCCCCGGAGTATAAGGAAGCTGGCAGAGGTGCACTGGAGAAGCGACAGGGTTCAGGGTGTATCTTAAAGAGAGAAGCAACAGGGTCTGTCCATGGATTAGATACAGGGCATGAGGAAAAGAGACAGCAAAAGCAAGGATGAGCCCTGGGTTTCTGGCCTGAGCCACAGAGTGGATGGTGGTGCTATTCCTTGGAAAGGCAACCACCAGGCAGGGACAGGACCACTGCTGCAGGGAAGGAGAGCAAGGAAATTCAAGAGTTCTGCTTCGGGCATGTTGGGTTTCAGACGCCTCACAGGCATCCCAGTAGAGATGCTGAGTGTTCAGGGGAGAAGGCCTAGCGGGTTTCTCAGTGCAAAATCATCCTAACTCTCATTTGAATTTAGCATGTGCTAGTTTACAAGCCACATTCTAGACATTTCACAGCATGATGTATGTGTGACAGGTTCGTAAATGCATGAATATATTTCATTGTGTTTACATTTGGTCTTCCCAACAATCCTAGGAAGTAGAATGCATCTCATTATTCTGGTATTTGTACAAAGGTTCATTGTCCAAATTAAATAGTTAATGTTTTAAAATAATAAATTCTTTCTACAACCAGGATCACTGTGAGAATCATCTGCATATCTGGCTTGGGAAATGTCCAAACATCTGATAGTTTCATTTTGCACAAGTGTCTGTGCCACAGTGGGAAGGAGACTTGAGGGTTTTATCAAGTTTCCTGTTACTCAGTGCCGGGAAAGCACAGGTAAGCATGCCAAGTTCCCCAGAAGAATGACTTTGGAGGAAATGAAGAAAGGATAACATCATTTGTTGAGCACCTATAGTATGCCAAGCAGCTATAGGATGCTCTCCTCATAATAATTCTGTGGTCTATTAGCTTTCCTGGTTTACAGTTAGGAAATAGAGTTTGGAATTAATATATGTCCAAGGTCACACAGAGATGCCTCCCAAAAAAGCCAATTGTGTTCAATTAAGGAAGAAGTATGCACTACATGGAACTCTTTGCTCAGCTAAGTAAAGAGATCAATCTGCTTTATTTATTTTGCCTAAAATCTATTTGTTACCTTGGGATTGGCCAATTAGTTAGGTTCATGTCCCATTTCTGATCGACATTTTAAAACACCCCCAAAAGAAGGGTTCTCTAAGCAAACTCAAATGCTAGCACAATTCCGGCAGCCAAGAGGCTTACAGTGTATACGTCCATGCTCGGAATTTGTTTACTTTAATACAGAGAGTTCACCTGACTTTCTGTCATCTCAGTTTCTCAGTCCACACAATTTGTCCCTCTCTTGTTGTCTCTAAGCCATCAAAACACTGGGTTTAATAATTCACTTCATATTTACTTCCTTTAATGCGTCATAAAATGCATCATACTTCAGCTGCATCATAAAATTGCATTGTCTATTGATCTAGAAACCCTCTATATTTCTAGCCACTTTCTCTAGAAATTATGATGAGAGAAATAATTATAATCATCACAAAAGCATTAATAACATTCTTCTTTCTACATTCATAAAAATGCTGTTTTAAAGCATCATTATTGCTCATGTGATTTTACTGGTGAAGAATACAGGTTCAAAAGGTTATGCAATACCCAGTGTTACCTGAGTTAAGTAAAACAGATATATCTCATTCTACTCCCCCTTTCTTCTAGGCAAGTTCTCACATTTGGCTTATGTTTTTATTCTCTGCTAAAATAAAAAATCCTTTGGAGAAAAGCATTCAATGTTTATGCACATCTGCTACATCCTAGGCAGTATTCTAGGTAATGATGCTGAAAATACCACACAAAAGCAGGCACTGTTCCCATCTTCATGAAGCCTACTGTCTAGTTGATCTGGTCTAGTGTTCTTAGCCCTTTGGGATGCCATGGCCTTGAAGAGTCTGACAAAAATGATGGAGCCCAGACAAACATCTGCTATGTAATTTCAGGAGATGCAAAGATGCCCTGCAGCTCATTCATGACTCCAAGCTGAGAGACCTGCTCTAGACTGTTTCAGGTATTTGTAACTCAGTGTGTGACTACATCGGGGATGCTTTTGGAGGGAGAATTAAGTTTACTGGAAATAGGACATTTGGACAGCAAGAAGCATCTGTGTGCATAAAGGAACGTAGAAGCTTGGAGCAGCAAATCAATCATTCTGCCCATGGCTGGTGCCTGATAAAAGTTGTGTAACTCAAGAAGAGGAACTTGCTGAACAGAAGCTGTGACTCTACAAGGACGCTCATCGACATTGAGATTGAACAGTCAGTGGAGCAACACATTGTTCTGATCCTCCTTCCACAGAAATGGCACTGGATTGACCTGCTCACTCCTGGGCTTTGCACTGTGATGAAACAGATCTGTCTTGACAGGGCCACGGGGTAGGGGAGTGGAAAAACCTGGGAGGACTCACCTGGTTAGCGAAGCTGGACCTGACGGTAGCCGGAATGCACTCGTCCAGGTTGGCATCCTCAAAGATGATGGCAGGATTCTTGCCCCCCAGCTCCAGGGACAGCTTCTTGCAGTGAGGAGCACTGAGCTGGGTGATCCGCTCCGCTGTGGGCTGGCTCCCCGTGAAGGAGATGAGCGGCACATCTGGATGGGACACCAGGGCCTCCCCAACCTTGGGCCCCGTTCCAAACACCATATTGACCACACCTGGTGGAACACCTGCATAGGAAACAATGTCAGTTACAGTAATTCTTCTCCATGTGTGGCAAAGGTTCTCTTGAAAGTCCAACAGCTTGAATGGGGGCTGTTGGGGTTAAGGAAACATTTGGGTTTGACAACGCTCGGAACTCTTGTGGCTGCCTCTGGTTTAATAGCAAAGTGAAGACTACAGTCACCTCTGCCCATGGTACACAGTAGGTGGGATTTCTCTGGGTGCTTTGCCCTACAGAGACGCAGGGCAGAACATTCTCGGTAATTCATTCCATAATATTGACCAGGCCTTAGGGGCTGAGATACAGAAATGCTGGCCAAGCCCCTTGGTCCAGCTTGGCATCCAGGAGTCACAGTGCAGCGTGAAACTGTGAAGTAGAGGAGTTAAGTAAATGTTAAATAGAGAAGAGATCGACCATCTTGGCCCTGGGCAACAGGAGAAGGCTCCCCAGGGAGGGTGGGTTTGAGTTGGAAGTCATGTGCTTCATGGCTATGGACAACACCCTAACACTCTAGAGCCAACCTGCAAGTACCAAGAACAACCAGAAGTGGGTGCCCCAACCTTTTCTATCAAAAGACCCTACCACCCTGTATCTGCATGCAGTAATTTATGTTTTCTGGATGTACTTGTCTCTTGCCTGCCTCCACTAGAAGGTACGCCAGCTGAGGGCAGAAAAGGTGTATGTTTCATGCTCTCCGTCCTCGTATACTCTGTGCCACAGCCTAGTCTGGCACAGAACTAATGCCAGTAAATGAACATCAATCGGTGCTTACTGAGGCCCAGGGCATCAGCAATTCACTCACAACAACCCCGTGAGGTTAGTATTATTGCCCTTATTTCACCAGTGAGAAATTTGAGGCAGATGAGATTGAACAACAACCAGTAAGCAGCAAAGCTGGTCATTGCAGGTTAATAAATAATTGTAAAGTAAGTGAATGAGTGCTTAGTGTATATTATCCAAATTAGAAATGGTTCATGAATTTGGGAAGTTTTCAGTGTCCAAAAAGAAAACTATGTGAGAAATCAAGTTGTGTCTAGGAAGTTCTTAGGGTTTGCCTGCAGGTAGCTGAATTTATTCCTTCTGGTTCTTTAGGCTTGAACTATAGTAGGTGCAGACTGTAAGCTCTTTCAGCTGCTTCCTGGGTCCTGGTATCCCTCCCTTGCCCCAGCTTAGACATTCTCTCCTCATTGGAAACATACTGTTCTGGACTCAAACTATCTCTTCAAGAATCTACTTTGAAGGTATAAATAATAATTTCACATTGAAGATCCATTATTATCCAGAGCCCCCTCCCACAGAGCTGCAGCCCGAGCCCAACCACCTTGAGGGGACAAGGACGGCCCCATCCAGGTGAGCCTTCAAGGAGACAGGTGGGAAGATTCCGTAAGTCATGACAGCGTCTGGCAGAGCCCCACTACTCATGGCTGCACCTCCATACCCCATGTGCACACCTGTTTAGATCCGGCTTGGATCGCTCCTAAACTGTGGGGCCCTGCCAGAGAATTGCCTGGCACCGTGTGAGAGCACCTGGGCTCTGGGTTGGGGCAAAGAAGCGTGTGGGAGGAGAGGCCCTCCCAGTAGTTGATGGGAAGAAAACAAGGACAAGTTTCCCACCGTGTCCTAGATGGCCCTGCATCTCCAGCATGGGTGTGCGTGGGGGTGGATGGTGGGTGGGCAGGAGGAGGTGGACTGTCAGGCTTTATAAATCCCGAAAGCAAAAAATGGATCCAATCACCTCTAATATTGATAGCAGCATTTTGACAGAGGGTGAGAGAAAACACAGAAAGACCACATATTTATCAGCACAGGAAAATGAGCTCGTTTCAGCTGACAGTGTCTTCCACGCAAAGCATTAATGTTTTTATTCCATTTCCTTGGGCTCCGATGTTGATGTCTGCTGGTCCTTGTGTCTCAGGACCATTTCGCCATTTTATCTCAACATTAATGAAGTTCTTTTAGAGATATTTGCTCCCTAATCCTGGGAGCAAATCCTGACTCTGGTTATAAGAGAAGGAAAGCAGTTTCATCGGCAAATAGCAATTTGGCAAGACTCAGGATAGGTGGCTAACAGACAAGTTAGGAACAGACGAGAATAGGCAAGAATGAAGTCCCTCAAATGCCAGGGCTTGGCAGGGTGACTAAAAGGATGGTAGGTCTGTCCCCACTGACCCAGCCGTCATTCCTGCCCAGGCTGTGGGGGGACATGAGCCAGGGGACCCAACATTAAGGGACCTTCTTGTAGGTTACTGGCTGAGGCTTCCTGCCTGTTTCCTTCCAACACTGGTGCAGCGCTAGGCCGCGCCCCTGCGGATAACACCCCAGAACAAAACCAGGAAGGCACCCTGAACGTGGCCACGAAACTACTGGCAGAAAGAGGACAAGGAGCAAATACGTGAACCTTGATACGCTGATAAGAGGCCATATTGCATCAGCTTCCGAGTAGGAGTCCCAAAGTGGGGGAAATCGGAGGGTTATATATTCAAATCTCTTGAAAATGGGCTATTTCTCCTAGATATCCTATAGCTATACAAACTAAAGGAGTACCTAGCAATATTCTCATTGTCATCAAAATGAACTTGTGGTTCAAACATAAGATTTAAATTGGCTATTGAAGATTCTAACTGGAGCAGGCTGGTGTCTTTGATTTGATTGGACCCCTCAAGCCTGTGTCACTATTGTGCTCTAACCCCACTGCCAGTCCACCCCCCTGGAGGTGAGAACTTTCTGCACTAGCACAGTTCTAGCTGAGGAGAAGCAGGGTGAGGCAGCCCTGTGGCCGAAAGGGATTTCTCAGAAAAGGATCAGGAAAACAAAACCCAAAGATGTCACTGGAATCAATTTTGCTGCTAAGTGAAAAATTTCTCTATAATATAACTTTGCTGCAACTCTGTGCCTCCCCCCAAACCCCCACACCTAATTACCTGCTTTATCCAGGAGTTTACACAACATCCACGCGGTCACCGAGGTCAGCTCGCTGGGCTTGGCTATCACAGTATTCCCTGCAGCCATCGCCGGAGCTATCTTCCAGGTCAGCAAGTAGAGCGGCAAATTCCAGGGACTGATCAGACCAGCTAAGGGACGAGAGGGGAAGCATTGCCAATGATGGCATGCCCCTCAGAAGCAGACTGGCCAAGCGCCTTATTAATGCAGAACTCCTTCATGCCACATGACACTTAATTCACTCCTCTAATTTTTCCCCAAACTTCACTAATTTGTAGCCACCTTCAGGGAAATAATTCTAAAATGTATTACAAGCAACTGTACCTTTTAGAATAGAAAAAAAATCAATACAATTTACCCATTTCTTGATGGTTCACAATTGTAATTATGAACAACAGCAATATAAACTCCAGAGCTAGAGCTGGTACCTCTCACTAAACAGTTCTAGAATGCGATGTATTTTGAGATTCATAGACTGAGATTTACTTTATAAAAAAAAAAAAACAAACTTCTGTCTCCTCATTATTAAATTGTCCAGCTGCTGTTTCTTCTAACAAGTTTCCCCACCTCTGTTTCAAATCTGTTGTGGTTTGAAACAAAATCTCAAACTTTATAGAATTATTTGTAAAATAGGAACAAAAATGTCCTGAATGTTCCTTGGGGGCGGGGAGGGGGGGGAGTTCCTATCACTAAAGCCAATGAACTTCGATGCACAGACTGTGAAATCCATTTGGCTGCTCAGAAGATTTTTTTCTTAATAAAAATTCTCCCTAGATTCACATCTGTATTAGACCAGATAGGTTTGCTGGATAAGTAGTGAATGTCTAGACTGTGTCTCCATGCAATATTCCGAAGCTATCCAGGTTTCCTACTACAATATGCACAACGTAAAATCTACCTTATGTATAAGGAAATGGACTTACCTTATTTTGTACTCTGCCCTCAAGTCTGTGCTATGAAAGTAAATGTATATTTTGTATTATTAAATTTCCCATTGAAAAATCTGTTCTTTAAGGAATAACAATATTTTTGCAGCAAAATACATTAGTATACTTCTTAGGAGGAGCCCAGAGATTTCCATAATGCCTTGAAAATATTATTTCTGAAGGATTCAAAGAACCAAAGCAGTAAAATGTCCCATTTTTTTTCCTTTTAACTTGTATTCATGAACTATAGTAAAAAACGGATGGTTTCTGTTTTTTCTCAGTGGAAACAGTGACATCTAGTGGGCGGTTTCAGTCATCACAGACATTTATACATTCCTCCAAAAGACAAAGGAATGAATGAGGAAAGTAGATAATTCTCAGTTTGGGCTTATTTACCACATACCTGGCACTATTCTAAATGCCCTACACTTACTAATTTATTTAATTTATATAAAATGTAAAAAAGAGAAAATTAAACTATTATCCCCTTTGCGGATAAGATACTGAAGCACACAGAAATTAACTGACTTACCCACACAATTCTAGCGTCTTAACCAGTGTGCTCTCTGGAAATGGTTTTTTTTTCTTTTTAAATTATAGGCAGCAAAAAAAAAAAAAAATCCCGGTATATGAATTCACTCTTAACATCATTCTTTTCTTTGTGATTTTCCAAGATAATGTTCCGGGAATAAGCAGGGAATTTGACATGAAGAGAATCAACCAGAAATAAATTTTTGACGCCAACAAATTTTAGGTAAAAGTCAAAAAAAAATCGCCATTTCCTTTTCCTTTGTCAGTTCCTTGAGATCAACACTATGAAATTTTGCGAGCATCCCTATGCGTAATCGCGATGCAGGTTGTCACAGAGCAGCACCTACCGATTCCCACAGGGGTCCGCACCGTGTAATGCATGCAGCCCAGGTGGTCCATCTGCGTGCAGTCGGACGTGTGGTGCAGGATGGAGGAAGCAAAGAAGCGGAAGTTCTGTACAGACCGGGGAATGTCCATGCTTCTTGCCAGTGTTAAGGTTTTCCCTGTAAGAGGTAAACAACATAAAGCACTGTCAGTTAGTAGAGACGCTCTATCGGGCAACTTTCATCACACCTGATAGCCTTGGTTCCTTCTAGCCTTGGACTGGCATTCCTTGACCACACAGAGAGTTGATTGTCGTTTGATAAAGCTATGCAATAATTAGATATGAAATTATAAATGAGCTAGAGGGGTTAACATTGAGTCAAACAATCTTTGTTTTGTGAACTGAACACTTTGCAGCTCTTATCATGAATTTGTCAGATGCTGGCTAGGTGTGGTGGCTCACACCTATAATCCTAGCATTTTGGAAGGCCAAGGCAGGAGGATCACTTGAAGTCAAAAATTGAAGACCAGCATGAGCAAAATCAAGACCCCATCTCTACAAAAAACAGAAAAATTAGCCAAGCATGGTAGCACATGCCTGTATTCCCAGCAAAAAGGTAGACTGAGGAAGGAGGATTGCTTGAGCCCGGGAATTTGAGGTTGCAGTGAGCTATGATGATGCCACTGCACTCTACCCAGGGTGACAGAGTGAGACCCTGTCTCAAAAAGAAAAAAAAAATGGGCCAGGCATGACGGCTCACGCCTGTAATCCTAGCTCTCTGGGAGGCCGAGGCCGGAGGATTGCTCAAGGTCAGGAGTTCGAAATCAGCCTGAGGAAGAGCAAGACCCCATCTCTACTAAAAATAGAAAGAAATTAATTGGCCAACTAAAAAGACATAGAAAAAATTAGCCGGGCATGGTGGCACGTGCCTGTAGTCCCAGCTACTCAGGAGGCTGAGGCAGGAGGATCGCTTGAGCTCAGGAGTTTGAGGTTGCTGTGAGCTAGACTGACGCCACGGCACTCTAGCCTGGGTAACAGAGTGAGACTCTGTCTCAAAAAAGAAAAAAGAAAAAAGAAAAAAATGAATTTGCCAGATGCTACCACTTCACCCACACAAACTTTTACAATTCAAAATCACCAGGCTTTGTACATGTGACAAAGGGGTTGAAATACGGGTGTTAAGACAGCTGTATTTGCATATCATAAAAATCCATTTTTATGAAAACATGATATATATTAAAATGTCCTCCCAACACATGGTGAAGTTATAAGAAGGACTGATGGAACCTCCGGCACAGGATGCTGTATGTCACTTGCTCACCCATCACATGCCCATCCTAGCTCCTGGATGGAACAGAGACACATGAGCTTACCAAGTTATCTTGTTGCCAAGTTATCTTTAGCAACGCAGGAAGACTCTACAGTCAAGAACAACAGCAGAGGAAACACTTTCTTTTTAAGTGGCTTGGACTCAGGCTGCTTCCTAACTTTAGGTTGGTTGATAGCATGCATATAATTTTAAAAGCTCTTGGCTTTTCGTAACAGATATTATTGCAAAGATTTGCAGATATTTACACCATTACCTTGAGCTCCGTCTGGGAAAGAGCGGGAAAAAATGGGAAATTGCGTTGGAAGTGGAATAGTGACTGACGCACCAAAAACCTTTCTAAATAACCTGACTGTATAACTGCTCTTCTAGTTATCTTTGCTCCTTAGAATGGGTGGAAGATCGCATGATCAGCCCAAGTTCTTCGTCTCTCCCCATACCCATGCCCTTGCTTTGCCATGTATCTTTTCAGTTCCTTCCACCAAACAGACAGAGTATGTTTCCTGCCCATTGGCTTTGGGTGCAGCCATGCAATCTGCCTTGGCCATCAGAACCAGGTGGAAGTGTAACAGCTGAGGCCCCAGCCTCAGGAGCCTTCGGGGTGCTGCTCTTCCCCTCTGCCATTGCCACAAGGAGCATGTGCATGGGCTGGCCTGATGGCCCCAGGAAGGACAATATGGATAATCAGAAGTGTCCTGAGTCCCACCTGTTACAGAGACAGCTCTCACCTTGGTCTTTAGATTCCGCCTGGGCCAACTCCTCCAGGGACTGCTCCAGCAAATCTGCCAGCTTGTTGAGGACCTGCGAGCGCTCCTGGGGGCTCCGGGATGACCAGCCGGGAAAGGCTCTTCTGGCAGCCTCGACTGCAGCTTCAATCTTTGAGGAGAAAATGGGAGAGGGTCACCTTAAAGCTGTTGCCCCTGAGGGGCTGGATGAATCCAGAATCCACAGGTCCCTAGAAACCTAATTTTTTTCCTGTCTAATTTCAAATATTCAACATGTCCAGTGCTGAGCTACACATAAAGTAGATGGCACAGGAATTTATATGACTGGCAAAGCACAGGCATCACAAAAACAAAGAAAAACATTCCATTTGAGAACTGAAAATCCTAAGTGCCCCAACCTCTTGGCCATGAGGACCCCAGAGAAAGATTAAAAACTGAGTTCCTGGCTATGACAGGACAGGAGGTTGGACATGCCTTATTATACCCCCTCCTTTTTGCAGTTTAGACACAACAACTGACCAACATCAATGTTATAATAAATATCATAAGACCGACAGAACAGACTCTGTCTGGCCATAAGATACAAATTACAAACAGGACCTAAGGCCATGCCAGGCAAGGGCTAAGTCACCCACCCCTACACTTAGAGAATAAACCACGTTCTAACTGTCACAAGTGTTTCTTTTTCTCTAGCAGCTCAACAAGCACTGGCCTCAAGATAAGTAACATTAAAGCAATTACAGCTCATCCCAGTAACTTGCCAGAGTTCACACAGCTAATAAGTGGCAGAATCAGGATTCAGATCCAGATCTTGGTGGTTCCCAACACCATACATGGACCTGCTATGACATAAGCACCATTCCTGCCCCTGCCCAGCTCTGCCCAGTGAAAGAGGCCTGCGTGAGAGAGGAGGGGATCTTTGGTTGAACTGTTAGCTTGGGTACCTGGTTTTGGAGTTACATCCAAAAGGAAACAAAACATGGGAAGGTATGGCCAGGGCCAACTCATGGCCAAAATGTGATATAGGCAAATGAATTTGCGAGTCCTCATCTGCCTTACTCTTCTCTCAGGCAATGGCTAGGCAATGCCTTTTCCAAAGATGGCAGATCCCTAGCCTGTGTCTCACTCCTCTCTATTCTCTCACATGGGCATGACAAACATTTATAATCACGTAAAGCTGCCTTCCACTACTGGACCCCAGCTCAGCCTCAGAGTCCTTTCCCACAGGCCTCAAGCAGCCACAGGCGTCTTTCTTGTAGCATGTGATCTGACAGCAATCCAGCCACCTGAGCCCGTGCCAGCCCTCTCACACAGATCCTAGCTCACAGCGCTCCTTCATTTTCCTCATGCGAACAAGGTCACTTTCAGCTTAACTGAAGCAGGTATAAAATGATTCTCATCTTAATTAGAAATTTCTGGAAAGATGGTAGCTTCACCCCAAAAACTAAGTCTGTAATGTGAACCTGCAGACAGGAAGAGGGGGCTTTGGTGACCTCCACCACAAGTGGCAGCTGTGGGAAAGCCCCACTGCAAGCCAGCAATAGAAGGGTTAATTTCTACAGTCAATGTAAAATCTGATCTTTTTATTATTCAGAAAATTCAACTCCACGCATCTCGTCAATGTTGTGTTCTGTCACATGTCTTATGTCCATGTAATATCAAACATATATTAATCTACTATACACAGTAATATTAGCTAATACTTAGAAAGTGTTTACTATATGGCAGGCACTAAGGGCTTTACATATATATTAGTCTGTTCAATTCTCAGAACAATATTATGAAGTATTATTATTATCCCCATTTTGTAGATAAGGAGACTGAGGCACACAGAGGGTCAGCTCTCAGTTAAGGTCAAAGATACCAAGTGATAGAGCTGGTCTTTGAACTAGGCAGTCTGATTCCAGTCTGTGCTTATAACTAATGCTATAATGCAAATGTGCTACACAAACACATGTGTGTGTGTGTACTCACAGATCTAAGCATCAGAGACAAGAGTGCTAGCACACTGCCCTAATAAAATAAAGATGATGATAGGGTCTAAGTTTCAGGTTGTTACAACTCATTACTTGGGACAATCCATATTAAAGGGCTTAGCAAATGCACACTACCAGACTTTAAAATATGCTACAAAACTATAGTAACTAAAATAGCATAGTCCTCGCATAAAAACTGACATGTAGGCCGATAGAACATAATAGAGAACCCAGAAATAAACCTATGCGTCTACAGCCAGCTCATTTTCAACAAAGGTGCCAAAAATAATATATTGGGGAAAGGACAGTCGCTTCAATAAATGGTGCTGGGGAAACCAGATATCCACATGCAAGGCAGCATTGGTGGTTCAGTGGTAGAATTCTCGCCTCCAACATGCAGAAGAATGAAACTAGACCCTCATCTCTCACCGTATGTTGTGGGAATGTAAATTAGTACAGCCACTATGAAGAACAGTATGAGGGTTCCTCAAAAAGCTAAAAATAGATCTACCATATGAGCAGCAATCCCACTATTGGGTATGTATCCAAAGAAAAGGAAATCAATATATCAAAGAGATACCTGCACCCCCATGTTTATTGTAGCTCTATTTGCAATATTCAAGATATGGAATCAACCTAATGTCCATCAACAGATGAATGAATATGTACAATGGAATGTTACTCAGGCACAAAAAGGAATGAAATCCTGTCATTTGCAGCAATGTGCATGGAACTGGAGGACGGTATAGGATTTTATGTTAAGTAAAATAAGCCAGGCACAAAAAGACAAATGCTACATGTTCTCACTCATATGCGGGAGCTAAAAAAGTTGATCTCGTGAAGGTAGAGAATAGAATTATGGTTACCAGAGGCTGGGAGAGGTGGAAGGGAGGATGAAGAGAGGCTGGCTAATGGGTACAAAAATATAGCTCGAAGGAATAAGCTCTAGTGTTCAATAGCACAGAGGAATGACAATAGTTAACAATAATTTATTGTATATTTCAAAATAGCTAGAAGAGAAGATTTGGAATATTCCTAACACAAAGAAATTATAAACATTTAAGGTGATGGATAGCCTAATTACCCTGGCTTGATCATTATACATTGTGTGCATGTATCAAAATATCACATGTACCCCATAAAGATGTACAATTATTATATATCAATAATTTTTTATGTAATAAAATGGCTTAGTGAATGCAAAGCACATAGCAAAAGGTGACTACACAGGAGCTACTGTTAGCAGCACCAGCAACATCTGTGAGTGACTTTTTGGGAAATTGAGCATGTAGTTTCTACGGTGACCATGTTTTTCAAGCCAGAAAAAAAATGGGACTTATGGGGATCAGATGGGATATTTGCAAGTTGAATTGCTGAGAAATCAAAAAAACCTATTATTCTACTACTAGTAGGTACATCTATACTTCATTCTATTTTCTAAAAAGGCATGAGGCATTAGCTGCAGAAAATATTTCAAGTGAATTTGGCATATTTGACATTTTTAACTTTGACACTCTGAGACAAGGAGGGTGGAAAACACAAAGCTGGATTTCCCACCTCTATGTTAGGTCATTTGAAGCAAACAAAATTGCAGGTTACAGTTTAACCAACAAATTAGCCAATATTTGCAAACATTAATCCATAAGTCTAAAGGTTTTTTTAATGTGAAACAGGTTTGAAATATTAACAAAAGAGAAAAAATAGCTGAGTTCTTCAAAAAATTTTTGCAGATAATATATATTTATTTATATATGAAGGCTACAATTATATTTTAAATAATCTAGTTCTTTGTGCCTTAAAAAGAATAAATTATAATCCAGTAGTCATTGTATGACTATACACACATCAGCCACATATATCACCCTAGATATGTTTATATTCTCAGTGCAATAACTGATAACTAATCAAATATATCTCAAATATTTTCCAAAATTCCCCAAGTAAAATTAATTCTCTATCACTTAAAAAATGTAATGCATATGCCATTAAGCACTTTGAAAAGAAAAAGGATGATATTAAATCTAACTCCAAAAATATATAGGAATTTGATTGATTTCATCATTCGAATGGTTGGGTTTATTTTACTAGATATTTAGAAGACATGAGGAATCATTAGAAGACAATCTAAAATAAAGCCCAGGGAATCTCTGTTGTTGCTCTGTTTTTGTTTTTGTTTTTTTAAGTGAAGTGATACCTTTTTTAGAAATCCATGAATATAGTGGTAAATTGAGACACTTCATAGAGAAAAGGGAGCACTTAGCAGCGACAGTTCTTACAGATAATATTTTGTACTAGACACCTACTAGGGAATATCCGAGAATTACCAAAAAAACTGCACACATGGCTATATGTTAGATTGGCTAGAAAAATTACTTGCTTTTGACTATGGTAGCCTGAGATTTATTCTATCGTACATGTCCTGTCACAAGGTAAACCAGCAGAAGGAACTGGAATTTTCCTTCTGCTATTGTTTAACAATTTTACACCTTCTCCCAACTCCCTCTGCTTTTAGAAAATTAAGTTACCCATAATTCGCCAACATTTTAAATATATCTCAGCCTTTTTTGAGTGAATGTACTCACCTCTTCTTTTCCGCTATCTGGCACTCTGCAATACACCTCCCCTGTCGAAGGGTCATAAGAATCGATGTATGAGTTACAAACTAAAAACTTTCCGTCTATGAAGTTTTCCAGCATCAAAAGTGTCTTTGTTGCAGCCATAGCAAGGAAGAAGCCTGCCTTTCCCCGTCACAGTCCTGCACTCAGGCTGCCCCCACCACTTTCCCTACTCCTGAGTCGGTCTCCTCGCTCCCAGCCCTAGTCATTTGCTAATCAGTGGAAGTGGGAGGTGACCTGACACTCAGAGAGAAATCCAGTCTCCAAACTGGGAACTAAGGGAGCTTGTGAATGTTTCACAGACTCACAGTACATGATGAGAAATGGATAATCGTGTGTCAAACTAACATCAACGTATGTGTTCAGAGCCCTTTAAAACTGCCAAAAGGCATCTGTGTGTAAGATTTTACTGGTTCACACCATAAACCGTTCATTGCCCAAACGCTGATGGAGTGTCAGGCCCTGAAGCAAGTCCTTTCTGTGAATTGACTCATTTATTCCACACGACAACCTTGTAGGAAGCAAATGTCATTCCTTCCTTTCTTTTATAGACGAAACTGAGCCTCGGAGAGCTAGACAATTTGTCCATGGTTGCTTAGTTAGCAAGAAATGAACTCTAGCCCTCTCGTCTCCAAATCATGTGCTTTTTCTTCAATGCATCACTGCTCACCCCACAGAGGTGACTGAAGACAGACACTCTGTCTCCACTGTTCGTCTGTTTTTGTTTACCGTGGCTGCCTCCTCTGTGAAGAGCTGTCTCTCTAGCCCCCCAAACCAGGGCTGCAGCAGCAGCTTGCCTCTTCCCAGATGTGCACGGAGATGGAGCTACAAGCCAAAATGTGCACGACACACACAGCAAGCAAGGGATTCGTGGTGTGGGTGAGAATTTCTACCTATTGGTAAGAGAAATGAGCAACCCAACAGAAAGGAGAAGCAAAAGGTATTTAAAAAGTAATTTATAGCAAAGGGGAACACAATTGGTGAATGAATGTATCAACAGATGTCCAAGAGGTGCCCCGATTTGCCAATCACACTGGAGAGCGTTTTTGAAGATTGATAACATCCGCTCTGGGGATGTGGAGAAGCACACGTTCTCCCACTCCTCTGACGGGAGGGCTCACCGAACACTGCTTGGGGCGATGTGCCAGTGTCAGCATTTAAATGTGCCTACTTCTCTGGTCTAGCAATTCCCTTTCCAGAAGTCTCTCCTACAGAATTACTTGCTCATGGACACAGTAGATAAATCACAGGACATCGTTTTTTATGATAAAAAAATTGAAAACAACCTAAAGGTGCACCAATTTGAGAATATTAATTACAGTATAATTGTTACATCCATAATAAGGAATATTATTTAGCCATTTGAAGGATGAATTAAGTGAAAAAAGAAAGCTAGTAAGTTGGTATAATCTCTTTGGATAACGACATGGTGGAGAGGGTTGAAGGGGACTAGTTTTTACTCTATACACTTTTAAATTGCTTGTATATTTTATGATAAGCCTACATTACTTTTACATTTATATTACTTTTATGGTTATAATTTATAGTTATAATGAAGTCAATGTTAGATGTAACTACTCTAAAATACACTGGCCACATGGGGACCTTTGCTGCTGCACACCTCCTTACGCCCTCCCTGCTTCATCTTAATTAGTTTCTCTCTAGTTATTCTCCAAAATTCTTGCTAATCACAGATGCAAACTTATAGGTGATCCATTCCCTGTGTGACTAAGCTCCAGGTCTTTCTCTGTGATCTGAAAATTATCTGTGATGCTCTGTTGAACATAGGACCAACTTCTGGTCTTTTCTTCTTTGCGGCTCAAAACCTCTGCAAAAGCTTTGGAAATATGACTCATTGTATTCTAAATCATGTTCTTGGGAAGAGCTCCCTCTCCTCACCCAGGAAAAAAAACAGAAAAGCTGTATAAAGATATACATTTTTTTCTCAACTTAAAATTCTTAACACTTCCTTTTCCAGATTACTTTTTTCCCTTTTCCTCGTGTGTTAATGATTTTTGGTCATACTGCTATGTTTTTGTTTAAAACCTCTTCTGATTTTTTTATTAGACATTGGTCACGTATAAATAAATACAGCCATATGCCGCATAATGCCATTTCAGTCAACAATGTACCATATATACGGTGGTCCCGTAAGATTATAACAGAGCTGAAAAACCCCTATCACCTAGTGACATCGTAGCTGTCCTCACACCATAGCACAACACATTACTTACGTGTTTGTGGTGATGCTGGTGTGAACAAGCCTACTGAGCTGCCAGTCGTATAAAAGTATAGCACATGCAATAATGTACAGTACATAATACTTGATAATGTAATAAGTGATCATGTTAGTGGTTGATGTATATTCTATATTATATCTTTTATCATTACTTTAAATTGTACTCCTTCTACTTGTTAAAAGAAAAACAGTTAATTATAAAATAGCCTCAGGCAGGTCCTTCAGGGGGTATTCCAGAAGAGGGCTTTGTTATCATAGAAGATGACAGCGCCACGTGTGTTCTAGTCCCTGAAGACCTTCCAGTGGGACAAGATGTGGAGGTGGAAGACAGTGATATCGATGACCCTGACCCTGTGTAGGCCTAGGCTAATGTGTGTGTGTCTTAGTTCTTAACAAAAATGTTTAAAAAGTTAAAAATAAAAAAAACTTTAAAGTAGTTAAAGTAGAAAGCTTACAGAATAAAGTTATAAACATAGAAAATATTTTTGTACACCTATACAACGTGTTTGTGTTTTAAATATTACAAGAGTCAAACAGTTTTTCAAAAATTAAAAGGTTTATAAAGTAAAAAAGTTACAGTAAGCTAAGGTTAATTTATTATCGAAGAAAGAAAAAATATTTTTGTAAATTTAGTGTAGCCTGTGTATCCAGTGTTTCTAAAGTCCACAGGAGGGCACAGTAATGGCTTCGTCACACTCACCACGCACTCCCTCACTCACCCAGAGCAACTTCCAGTCCTGCAAGCTCCACTCATGGTAAGTGTCCTATACAGGTGCACTGTTTTTACCTCTTACACTGCATTTTTACTGTGCCTTTTCTCTGTTTGTATATATTTAGATACACAAATACTTACCATTATGTCACAAGTGCCTACAGTATTTAGTTAACATGCTGTAGGGTTTGTAGCCTCAGAGCAACAGGCTCTACCATGTAGCCTAGGTGTGCCGTAGGCTCACCATCTAGGTCTGTGTGAGTACACTCTGGGATGTTCGCGTGAGGACGAAATCACCTAACATGCATTTCTCAGAATGCATCCCCATCGTTAAGCGAGACACGACTGTATATACATACATGGATAAATAAATACAATAACATACATGGTCAGGGTCCATTCAGAAAAAACAAACCATAGTAGGTTTTTAACGTTTAATACCGGGAAATGTTTACATAGATGTTGGGGGCTGAAAAAGCATGCAAGGGCTGCTGAGATAACCCAGAGATTAGCAAGTGCAAGAAGCGGCTACCATTCTTTAGCCTGGGGGACAGAAAGGAAGAGGTGAGCTGCCAGAACCCAGAAGCTGGCAGGAGAGCCTCCCACCTGCCACCCCAGCTGGCGCTGGCACTTCTGAAGACATGTGGTGTGGCTGACGTGAGTAGGCCAAGAGCAGCTGGAGGCTGGAACAGGAGCCATCACCTGTTGCTGGAGAGGAAGGCAGCCTCTTCTCCCTCCCCTCCTTCCAGGCTCTCTCCAGTGCCTTCCACTGGCAACAGCCAGCTGGCAACCGAAGGTAAGGAATATGGGTTGCAGAACCCAGCCCTGGCACCACAGAGCAAAGTACCAAGCAGTGAGCTTGAAGCCAAGAAACGGTGGGTGGACACCCAGCCTGTGCATAAGGCTTTTGCAGCCAGGCTCCTGGGCCTCCCATTCCTAGCTCCGGAGGGCGTCTTTGCCCCTGCAGAGCCTCTTAGAAGCCCACCCTTCTCCAGGCGCTTCATGCTCCAAAGTAACATGTCCCTCCCTTTCCCAGCCACTTCACCGAGATTTATCTCAGCCAAGCTATTGAAAGAAAAAAATCTGATTATATACCCTAACAACTCAGATTAATGTTGATTTTTTTTTTCAACTCAGATTAATGTTGATTGTGTTTTTGTGTATTTCTTAGCAATCCAAAAGATACTAATGAGAAGGCTATGGAAGGGAGATGTTTTTGAAGAAAAGACCAGAGGGAAGACTTTTCTGCCTCGCAACAGCAGCAGAGGGTCGGAACTGGGGAGGGTCCTTCTAGGAGTGCCTGGTGCTCATCCGAGCCCCCACCCAAAGCCTGCCCGGGCTGAGGCGTGGGTATTCATGGCAGCGGCGTCCTTGTGCCATTTACTGCTCGAGCTGGACCTTCGCTCTTCCCATGATGTACTGGCCGTTCCCAACCCCTCTCCTGCCCTGTCTGTCCACAGTGCTTCCACCTGACCCCCACTTGCAGGTCAACCACAGAACCGACTCTGGAACCGAAGCTCGGCTCGGGCGGGAGAGACTCCAACCCTGCAGGGCACAGCCTCGGGCCTCGTAGAGAGTCTGGCTGTGTCCTGCAGCCGCACTCCTCATGCCTGAGCTCTGACATGCCCTCGACGCCTTCTCTCTACACTTGGTACCAGCCTTTCTCTTGTCTGTCTCCCTGGAAGAGACATAAAATCCTGTATCTGGGCTAGTGGTTGAGACTGTCATGTAGCGCCACCACTTCGCTGTAGGTCTGGTAATCGCCTGCTCCTGAATTCTCCCACTGGCTCCTCTGCCGTCCAGCGCGCCCTGCTGCTTGCTGATCTGTTCTTGCCATGCCCTAAGATGTCATCTTCACCCATTTGCAGTGACCGGTCTGCCCCCAACCACATCCCAGCGGTGGGGTGACTGCCAGGTCATGGGCAGTGAGGGTAGGGGACTCAGGACCTTGAGCTCAACTGAGAAAAACCTGTAAATGTGAGGTATTAAGTATACTGGTATTCTAAGAGAACTAGTATTGCTAGACTATTCCAGAAGAGGACATAAGGTGCTTTTACTTCATAGGCACAAGTTATGCTCTTTGAAACAGGAGAAGTGATCCTGACTTAGGGAGCTCCCAGTGTTTTGGAGCTCTGAACTATCTGAGTAGGCTGCGGTCCAGGGAGGGCAGCGAGTTTAATGAGTATTTAGGTTCCCATGTAGTCTCTTCCAGCCTATCCCAATTCTTTTCTCAACACAGCAACATTCTCTAACATCTTAGGCACCCTGCAGCAATTAAAGAAAACTTGTTTCCTGCAGTAAGTAGCCTGAAAGAAAAGTTTGCCTACATGTACTCAGAACATAGTACTTTTCAGGTACTGCAAATTTTCCACAGTTGTTACTATATTTATTTGCATTTTAATAAAAAAAAAAGTATATCCAAGCCAAGTATTGGAAATCAAGATGTATCAATTACCCTCAACCAGCTCACAGTGCACTTGAGTGCTGGTAGGATCCCTGGCAGCCAGTTGATTGCTGGTTCCCTCCCTGGAATGCAAGTGCATTTGAATCTTCCAGGTTCAAGAGGGTCACCCCAGAAGACTCCAAAGTGGGGCTACAGTTCACCAGACTACAGGACAAAGGAGTTCTATATTTTCTATAGATATTTTAGAGGAAAATTGGAAGATGATCCAGTATTTTGTCTTGGGCCCATAATATTTTATCTTGATTTTTTTAAAACTGTACAACCTTGACTAATTTCTATACATCAATAATTTTGTTATTTACATCAATAAAAAAGTCTAATATTTCTATTTACAAATCTTGATTGCATTATGAAATGAAAAGATCTTGACAGCTATATAAAAAGATAAATATGCACTGGAGAGACAAAAAAATAAATATATCAAAACATTGGCAGCAGTTATCTTCGGGTGACAGATCTACGGGTGAATTTTATTCTTTATGTTTTCCATATTTTCCACATTTTCTAAAGTGAATATGATTGCATTTAAATGACGGTTAAAATTATTTATTTGCATATTCATGGGAGAAAAAGAGAATGTCTGGAAATTGATCTCTAAAACATTTCTCATGATACAGAGAGGCTCAAATATTGTCATAAATGAATGTATTAAATAACACTAACAAGTCAAAACATCGTCCTGTAATGTTTTTAAGCCAAGTTACCCTAAAGGTAATGATCAGTAGAACCTCCCAAAGAGTCAAGGTCAGAGGACAAAGCCATTGGTGTGAATAAAGAGTGAAACCATAACAAGGAAGAAGTCAAGACAAGACTAACCTGAAGGAAAATGACACAAAATGGATGTACTGTTAAGTACGGAAGGAAGCATCAGAGTGAGGAAATGAGACCGTAATCAAGGGCAGCCCGCTCTACCTCCTTCTCACTTACTTACCTCCAGCCTTCCACGGCCAACACTCTTCCCCCACAGTTGTCCTCTTAATAATATCACCACTCTCTCTGGCAACAATCAATTGTATGCAAATAAAGACTGCATTTTATCACAATTTAAGAAGGAAGAAATTCATTTCTACCACTACTGTCTGTTTATGCTAAATTCTTGATTGAAATTCTCAATTCTATCATGTCTATATATGTGTGTGTTTGTGTAGACACACACACACACACACACACACACACACAGCAGATGGTTTCTTGGTTTTGCTCCTCCACCCCAATCTATTTCCCTTCCCTAATAACACTCGGAATTTCCAACTCTCCCACAACTGTCAGCTGTGTGCTTTGGGTCATATTCAGTTTATACCCAACCACAGGCCATCCCAGGGAAAAATAGAAAACTCAATCGTAGTCAATGATGGGATGTTTCTAGGATTTCTGGAAAAGACATGCTCTTTTAGCCTATCCTTGCCCTGTTTGGAGGGTATGCAGATATAAGTGTATATACTGCCAAGAACCTGTACAGGCTCTGAGGGCAAAACCAACACTGGAGAGGGCACGGTGGAGACAAGTCCTTGCTGACAATGCATGAACTGTAGGATCTAGATTGATTCAAAGCTAGAGCAACCTCTAATTTTTCAGTTACCTCAGTCAAAAAATTTTCTTTGCTGCTTAAGTCATTTGAAGTTAGGCTTCTGTCCTATCTATCTAATAAATTCCTGATTAATATATAAATAAAACACTCTTACCTCAGCAAGCTTACTCTGAAGTGACAATTACAGAAATACATTTTAGTAAAGAAATGTACCGTATGGACGTGTTCACCTGGTGATCATTCACCAAGCAGCACATTTATGATCTGTGCACTTTTACTATATGGATGTTATTCTTCAAATAAAAAGAAATGCTGTTGGCCGGGCATGGTGGCTCACGCCTGTAATCCTAGCACTCCGGGAGGCCAAGGTGGGAGGATCGCTCAAGGTCAGGAGTGCGAAACCAGCCTGAGCAAGAGCGAGACCCCGTCTCTACTAAAAATAGAGAGAAATTAATTGGCCAACTAAATATATATAGAAAAACAGCCGGGCATGGTGGCACATGCCTGTAGTCCCAGCTACTCGGCAGGCTGAGGCAGAAGGATTGCTTGAGCCCAGGAGTTTGAGGTTGCTGTGAGCTAGGCTGACGCCATGGCACTCTAGCCTGGGCAACAAAGTGAGACTCTGTCTCAAAAAAAAAAAAAAAGAAAAAAAGAAATGCTGTTGTATGTGGTAAGCCATCCATAT
>CAUYRT010061944.1:0-31218 GCA_963574885.1 Lepilemur ruficaudatus | reverse complement strand
GGCCGGGCGCGGTGGCTCAAGCCTGTAATCCTAGCACTCTGGGAGGCCGAGGTGGGTGGATTGCTCAAGGTCAGGAGTTCGAAACCAGCCTGAGCAAGAGTGAGACCCCGTCTCTACTAATAATAGAAACAAATTAATTGGCCAACTAAATATATACAGAAAAAATTAGCCGGGCATGGTGGCACATGCCTGTAGTCCCAGCTACTCGGGAGGCTGAGGCAGAAGGAGCCCTTGAGCCCAGGAGTTTGAGGTTGCTGTGAGCTAGGCTAACGCCACGGCACTCTAGCCCGGGCAACAAAGTGAGACTCTGTCTCAAAAATCTCCCTGAATTATATATTGATGAACATAATTCTGTAGAATGATATGTTCAATATCCAGCTGACATAATGAAGATTTTGTTAAATCGCATGCATTTATAATATGATCTATATGGATTCTGCCAATAAGAGGAACTGGATCAAGTTATCCTGTTGCTAATTGAGCAGAATCAATCTAAACGCTGCTTAAGGAAGCAATTGTTTTATTTTTACTTTTTGTGACTTATATCTTCCAAAGTGCTGTCCAATAGAAATAGAATGTGAGCTATAAATGTGAACCACATGTTTAATTCTAATGTTTCTAGTAGTCACATGGGAAAAAGTAAAACAAATAAGTGAGACTAATTGCAATAATACATCATACTTAACCCAATATATAATAAATATAATTTAAATGTGCAATCAATGTAAAAGTTATTAGATATCTTACTTTTAAAAAAATACTAAGTTTTAAAATTCTGTGTAAGTTTGTACATTTTAATAGTGACCCAAAGTGGAACAATCAGAGTCCAGAATTATGTGATGTGTAACTAATGGAAGAGGTGGGCCCTCTCTGGTATTAGAAGTTAAGAAATGAGGCTTAGCAATTGTTTGGTGTATTCTCACGTGTTAAAAGTGACTGTCTGCTGAAATTCAAAGAAATACCATACAGGACAAATCCTACTGACATTAGAACATCTTTTCCCAATGTGCAAATGACATCCCACATTTATGTGAGCCATCTCAGTGTCCTCTAATCTCTTGCTTACTTAAACTAGTTTTAGTTGTGTCCCTGTCATTTACTATATTAGTTTGTTAGGGTGGCCGTAACAAAATACTGCAGACTAGATGAGCAGGATGAATATTAGTTCTTCCTGAAATGTTTGGTAGAATTCATCAGCGAATCCATCAGGTCCCGGACTTTCCTTGGATGGGAGACTATTTACTACTGCTTCTGTATCATTACTTGTTATTGGTCTATTCAGGTTTTGTATTTCTTTCTAGTTCAATCTTAGTGGGTTGTATGTGTCTAGCAATTTATCCATTCTTTCTAGGTTTTCAAATTAATTGGTCTATTTGCTCATAATTGTCTCTAATGATCTTTTGAAATTCCATGGTATCAGTTGTGACGTCTCCTTTATCGTCTGATTTTATTTTTTTGTGTCTTATCTGAAAGATATTTTGTGTATCTTTTCCAAAAGATCACCTTTTTATTTTGTTGATCTTTTATATTGTTGTAGTCTCGATTTCATTTGTTTTTGCTTTAATCGTTATTATGTCTTTGCTTTTACTAACTTGGGGTTTTGTTTGTTCTCTTCTAGTTCTTTATGATGCATCACCAGGTCGTTTATTTGAAGTCTTTGTACTTTTCTGATGTAGGTAGTCATTGCTATAAACTTTCTTCTTGGGACTGCTTTTACTGTACCCCATAGGTTTTGGTATGTTGTGTTTATATTTTCATTTGTTTCAAGAAATTTTAAAATTTCCTTCTTATTTTCTTTATTGACTCATTGGTTATTCAGAGCATATTGTTTAATTTCTATGTGTTTCTACAATTTCCAAAATGCCTCTTAGTATTGATTTATAGCTTTGTCTCATAATGGTCAGAAAAGATACTGGATATGATTTCAATTCTTCACATTTGTTTAGACTTGTTTTGTGGCTTAACATGTGGTCTTATCACTCTGAAGAATATTCTATGTGTTGATGAGAAGAACATATCTTGCAACTGCTGGATAAAATGTTCTGTAAATTCCTGTTATGTCCTTTTGGTCTAAAGTGAGGTTTAAATCAAATTTTTTGTTGTTGTTGATTTTCTTTCTAGATGAATGTAATTTCTGTGTTAAATAATATATCTATGTTTAACTTTTTAAAAAACTTGATTGTGCTTTTCTCATATTCTGAATCTGGGTTTATTGCCCCTCTATAAAAATTAGAATTTCTGTTGGTGAGAAAACCATAAAGAGTAGCTAGTGTTTAGTCAATAGAAATTTTATGACATAGGATATTTCACTACATGCGTATACCAGTCTAAGTGATGACTTTGAACCACCCTCGAGAATTATTCTGTACCCTTAGAAGGTGCTGGATAAATATATATTTATTAGACAGACACTTTATTTTTCAATATTATTCTTTGATTGTCAGAAGCACCCTTTAAAAACAATCTCATGATACATAAACCCAACTGAACATCATATTACACTTTACGTTAGTAAAATTTAGAATGATGTTTGCTGGTGATTTCGAGTTTGTGTATGTGTGTATGGTTACAAAAGATCTGCAATTCAATAGGTCAGAAAATCCACTACATGTTTATACCCATATGATTGGGAGCCTTCCTCTGGCTCACAGTTCAGTAGTAACAAGCTATACTGTATACTTCTGTGTTTTTAACCTTCTGAGTTTCTAGAGCTGACCATAGGAAAACAACAGGAAAGTGAGTGAAGTCTGTTTTCATTCAATATGTATTCTATTTCTTGAGTCATATTTTCTCTTTCCCTTATGAAAACCTTTACTGGAGAAATACTTTGAGGGACTTATTGACACTAATCACTTTAATTATTTTCTGCCAAAGGGAATTTGCATTTAACAGAAGTTAATGGCATAAAGCAATAATAATGGTAAAATTTTAGCACTTTTAAATTGCTTGGAGAAGGGATCTTGGGGGGAAAGGAATGCAAAATAAAGGAAAGGGGATGATGCCTTGAGAAACATGACATTTAGGAAATTTCCCCATTTTGACACAACCAATTCAAAAGGAACCCTAGACTGAACCACTTATCTTCAATCTGTTCTTGCCTTGAAAACAAAGAAGAAAAATTGAATATGTGTAAAATTAAACGTAATGCACAGCCATCAGCTATTTTTATTTATTAGTGAGAGGTCTTGAATTATCATCATTTGATTACAATACCTAGGTTAGTATTTATATCTGGTACAAATAGTTAGCTCTTTGTGGGCTAAAGGCAACATGGAACTGGCTGCACTTTGCCAGAGTAGGGTTACAAAGATCAAAATACAACATAGAGTTCAAACAGTGAGGTACTGGTTCAATTAAATTCAATTATACATTTTCTTTAACCAAGAATTATTAGATAAAAATTAACTAATTACTTTTATGTTATTTTAAAAAACTCATTTGGCTACATCAATATTGAGGCTTCCAGTATTGAGGGTGTGGTAGTGAAAAACAATACTAAAAACCAATCCTTTATGTTCTGTTTACCAGACAGTGGAGGGACTGTTAATTTGTTAACATATGACTTTCAAAATACCAGAATGTGGAAATTTATAAAGCTCCTAGGATGTTTGTCACCCAGGAAAATAAATAACTTGCCTGGGTACCGAATATAGAGAAAAAAATAAGAAATAAGAACTTACTTGAACATGTACCATTCTGATATTTCGTTGTTATTTCCTTATTACGCTTAAGCTCCCGGGCTGCAGTGATCCTTCCTGCCTCAGCCTCCCAAGTAGCTAGGGCTGCAGGCATGCACCACCATGCCTGGCTAACTAAAACAATTTTTTGTAGAGATAAGGTCTCACTGTGTTGCCTAGATGGTCTAGAACTCCTGGCCTCAAGCAATCCTCCTGCCTCGGCCTCCCAGAGTATTGGGATTACAGGTGTGAGCCACTGTGCCTGGTCTGTTATTTTGTTTTTTAAAAATTATAATGTCAATCTGGGATTTATATAATTTATTTCAAAGTATGTGTGTATGGACCATCAGTAGAACCCAATGAGGTTACAGAGCATTCAAGTTATAGAGTATTCAGAATGCAAACTCCTTCAACAAAAGTGAAATATATTTATAATATAGATATAACAAGAAAAATAGCAAACCTATAAACAGTATACATATTATGTTTAAAATGGTAGCCCCATGAATAAATGAGTTACTGAATAACATATATTTTTTTTCTGTTTTTCTGTATCAATGTATGTGATCTCATAATATTAGGCTGATGGAAGAGAAGATACCTTTATGGAATTTCAACAGTAAACTAATGTGTTAGATATGCATCATTTGTTACTTTCTTGACTAGTTCTTCCTGTGAGAAGGTGTTGACCTTTTCAATCCAATAGAGAAATGCACACAAGGAGAGTTATTATTTATATGTGGTAAAAGCTTAAAGGTTAAATGATATCATACTCAATCCTTTATGATGAACCTTAAAAAAGTCAGTGGTCTTCACTGATGTCCAATAAAAAGTTAACGTACAAGGGATCAATACTACCCAGACCTGAGTTTCAGCAGTTTTTGGCAGTGACTGGAGTGCTGACAAAAAGTCTATGTGTGGCAAAGAAAATGACACAAATACAAGGGTGCTGTCAATGACTTAAGTTTTTATAGGACTACTGTCCACACCATTTACATTAGCTTCATGTTCAATTTGTGCATGTAGTTTCTCTGTGCCAAGATGGGGAGCTAGGCTGAGAAGATACATATAAAAAAATCCACTTAGAGGTAATAATTTTGCAATGATTAAGGAGAGAAATGTAATGGGCAATAGAAGAACATTGGTTTTGGGGAAAATAGGATCATCCTTGTTCCTTTCACTTAACTGGATGACTATCAGATTATCTTGGTAAATAAAGAATAGTAGTCAATCTGCCAGGAAAGAAAAAGAATGCTGATAGCAAAATTATGCTAAACCATATCCAAATATACTCTAAATGGAAAGGTTTCTCAGCTCAGCTGAACTTCATACTTGCTGCCAGTACAAAAGAAACATACAGAGTGTAAGCTGCAATTTGTTCTGACTAGTTATAATTTATGTGTATCTTGGTTATATTTAGCTAATATTATAATTTATTGCACACCGGATTCCCACTCGTCTGGGACCAATTTCTAACTGATATTTCAAGTTAATAGTTTTGAGTTAATGGCCTGATATTTCTCAGGCACCATGATATAAAATAATCAGAAGGCTTGAGCTATAGTACTGATTCTTGAATTTACTAGCAGTCAAACTAAGAAAAGTCTTTATTACTCAGTGTCCTAGTTCTCTTAGTTGTAATATGTGAATAATTTATATTCTCTTTCCTCAAGATAAAATATAGTAATAAATGAGAAAATGCTTTTTAAACTGCAAAGTGATACACAATTGTAAAGTCTTATCATCATCATCAACCTGCTGACAAAAGCATTTCATTTCAGCCACTCAGTGGCTGAACAGAACAGTCTCCTGTTCACTTATGTTGCTGATAAACTCTCATGCATGATGAGCACTTTCAGGGCTGTTACCTGTCATGAATGGGGTTGGGACAAATTATATGATGTCACATGTTTTGATCTAAGAGATATCTTTTGTGGTGGGAGTCAACAACATAGAGAATGGAGGCAGTTTCCCTTTAAACCATGGAGTGTAAGATTGATTCCACTACTACCTCTACCTGTGAATATCTTCATATAGGGTAAGTTTGAAGAAGGGATCTGCTCAGAGAAACTAAGTAATCTGTTAGGCATAGAAAGTTTGTGTTAGAGGTTGCTGCTTGCTAACAGAATGACTGGGAGAGACAAGTACCCTGCACCTGTTGATCAAGGGACAGCTGAGCAACAAAGTCCTTAGGATGTTATATGCCGGGGGAGGGAACAACTAATCCTGTGGAAAGCTGAGTTTGGTTCCCCCTCTAGCTGGGACAATAAGAAGTCCCCTGAGACCCAGCCAGCTCTTTGTGGAATGCAAACTGAGCACACAGGGTCTTTTTCAAACAGCCTGATTATTGCATTATACTGACTCACTTCCCATCCTTCTCTAAGAAGAGACCATTTTACTCCCTCTTAATTCCCCCAAACCTGGATTTTTGGGAAAGCCTCCCTGTCTTCTGCATCCTGCCTAGATGTCTCAATTCTACCCACTTTGTAAGAGGTATTTTGGCACACAGAGTGAGAGTGCATGTGCTGTGGAGCCAGAGTGTTGTGACTCAAATCTCAGCTCCTCTGTTTATGAGCTCTGTCATCTTCAGCATGTTACTATCTCTGTGCCTCAGTTTACCTGCTTGTAAAGTACATACAGAAATACTCATCTCTTAGATTTTTACATATACTAAATGATGTGAAAGATTTAAAGCATTGAGAAAAGCACCTCCTGTATATTAAGTACTCAATAAAAGTTGCTACTTTTATGGACTTACACAAATCTGATCACTAAGCATTTAAGGTCGTAAAAAACACCACTTGCTGACTGAGGTAAGGAAGGAAGCCTTTCACTTATTGATCACATATATTGATTCCCTGCACTGTGCTAAGTATTTAATCCTCAAATAATCACATGCATTACTTTTTTATTTTTTTAAAAAAAAAGATGAGAAAATTGAAGCCCTGACTAACTATCTAAGGTTATATAGCAGTTAGCAAGATGGAGAAGGAGATTTCAGGATCATCTGACTCTAAAGCTCTTATTCTTATTCTGTGTCAGAATCTCTGTTCCTCCTTTAGTTTTCTGTCTCAATACCCAACTAGAATGATTTTAAAGAACATTGGTTCCCATGTGCATGCCCAGAGATACTCTTGAAGAATTCTAATTACTCAGAAAAAGATGTTCATATCTTCTTTACGACCCTCCATATATCTACAAAGAAAAACGTCTTTATAAACACACATATTTCTTCCAATGTTTAAGTTCCAATAGCAGATACTCACACAGAGATACAAACAAGCATTCCTCTATTCACTAATACGCACATACACATAAGCATATTGGAAAACTGGGTGTGGGGAGAACTGGCAGATAAAGCAAAAGTTAATCACATTATATGTAGTCAAAGTTCAAGGTAAATAATTATACAACTAAAACTTGGCTATCAAGACTAGATGGACATGAAAAATTAATTAATTTTGAATCTGGTTTGCTGCTTGAATTTTGAGAGTAGTAGGAGCCAAAGTATATGTAGTATATGACCAATAACTATACGAAGTAGGAATAAAAATTGCTTCCTTGAAAAGAGTGTGGAGAAGTTCTGTGGAAGACAGTGGGGAAGAAAACCAGACCTGATCTGAGTAGGTGACAGAAGTTAAAAGACTATAACAGCAACAATGACAAAATCCCAGAAAACAAAATCAAGCAAACAGCAACAAAGAAAGCTCAAGTCTGTGGCCAGATATGGTCTGACCTTGGGTCTAGGTCTATACAGTGTAATTTCTTTGAATGAGTTTTTGCCATGGGTGAGGATAAGAAGAATGTGGCTGAGGGCACAGCACCTCTGTGTACTCAGTGGTTTTAGAACCATCCTAGCAGCTCTATCCCTGCAGGACACAGGTTCACTAGCCTCAGGGCCAGTGAAGCAGGTGCAACTGTAACAGAAAGTGCCCTCCTTATAACCAGCAGCCTCTTTGCCAGGCTACCATGATAGTTCTTGGCTGCTACTCTCCAGTTCATAGGGGGCCAAGAGGATGATAACTTTTAAGAAAAGGTGGGGACTCTCTATGTTCTACATCAATGATGGAACCAAAGTTAAGTAATGGACTGGGTAGAACTGGCATTCCTGGGGCCCAGATACAAAGTAAGTAAGGCATTTTTTGCTTATACATTGGACTATACATTCAGGCTCTTGTACCCTGAGGGACCAATTTTATAAACACACTCTACACTACTGTCATCAATATTCTTTATACTGCACATATATTCACTTGAGCCACGGGTCAAAGGAGTCTTCTACTACAACCTAGAAATTTTCCATGGAGAACTGATAATCTAGGTCTTCATTTGAATCCCAGGATGATGGATAGCATTACATTTCTATATGATTAGTTTCCTTTATAATCCTGTGTATTTAATTTAATGCCACTAAAATCAATATTCTGGGAAGGGATCTGTAGGCTTTGCCCAACTATCAAGGGATAATGGCAATAAATACATGAAAGCAGGAAGAGAAATTGTAGCTATAGAGATGCAATTCGAATCTTAGAAATCCAGAAGCTGTAGGTAAGACAGGATCCCTGGCCACTGTAGGAACATGCCACGGTAACACAACTCTTCCTTTAAAATGATGGCTTTTCCCACTAGAAATATAAAAATCTTCTCTATTATCATTTCAAATAATCTATATGCCATGTTTACTTTGATACCTCTTGACTATCTTTTGTGAACTGAATATTCAATTTATTTCAAATAAAACGTTTTTTAAATTGTCACATTATTTATTCTAGCATATCTACTTATTAGATTTGTAATAGCTCCCCAGAGATGGTTAAAAACATGCATGAGATTAATTTAAGCATCTACTATTTTTCACACATGTCAAAATAAGTTATATCAGGGAAAATAATACATATTTCTTACCTGATTATAATTTTCAGTATCGTATATCATCTTCAGTGAATACTAATTGCTACTAACTGGCATTTGATTGAAGTGGTAAAAAAGTGGATTCATTCTGTTCCACTAATTGATTGAAGTTAGATTTTAGCCAAGTCTTACAACCTAAATGTCCAATAATAAGGGAATGATTAATTGAATCTTAGCACATTCATATGACAGAATAATGTGAAGCCATTAAATGATATTTTAGAAGAATACTTTGTAAAATTGAAAAATGCATATAATAAATTTAGTATCAGCACATGGAGAATGAAATTCATATTCATTATCCCGAACTCTAAGTTCCCACATACTCTGTTCCCTGCATAACTCTTACTTTCTTCCGTAGACATCTGTCTTACTTGGTCATCACACCACATCTACACTGGTCTTTATTTGACTTCTGTAACATCCCAGGACTTTTCTGATGTGCCTGGAAGGCTACTCCTTACATTTTTACAAGAACAATGCCTTCTTGCCTCTAAGAAGTTCATTTCCTAACAGTGTATTCACTTTCTAGTATATCACTTTGTTGTATTACTTATTTTCCCCCTATCTGTTACTTCCTTACTGAGATTTTTTAGCTTATTTTTCTACACTTCCTACTAGAATGCAAGCTTCTTGAAAGCAGGGACTTTGTGTATCTTATTCACTCTTTTATTCCCAGTGCCTGGAAAAGTGCCTAGCACTTCGTAAACTTTTAATATGTGATTTTTAACAAACAAATGAACAAACCAGCAATCTTTTTTTTAATTTCAAAAGTAAAAATGCTTATTTTAGAAGTCTTACAAATATAAAGAAGTAAAAAGAGAATTAAAAATTACCAAGAAGGTCTTTATCTACAGATAATCATCAAAGACATGTGGTATATGTTAGGGCACAGACAAGTAAATATTAATATATGGCAGTTGGGGTCATCTAATTGCACCCCTCTTTTGTTCTCTTCTTTTTCTTGTATTCTTCTTGCTTCTCTCTCTGACAAAATAAAATAAATTTTCCTCATAGAATCATGTATAACGTTTGATGATAATTTCCCAGGAATCACTCTCCATATCTTGTTATGTATCTCTTTGCCAAAAACAAACAAACAAACAAAAACCCCCAAGTGCTCTCCCAAAGAAGGATTTTGATACTTAAATTTTTTTGCACTTCCAAAATGTGGAATAGAGCACAATGTGGGGACAGTGTTGAGTGCTATAGGAAGAGATAGGTGACACAAACACTTGCTTCTTTTTGGTGGATTAGAGAACACCTATCTTTAGGAGGAAGTGACTTCTCAGCTGAGACCTGAATGTGTTTAAATCAGCCACACTAGATTTACAAGGTTGGAGACCTGTAGGGTGGGTGAGGCAGGAAATTTCAAACAGAGACAAACTACCCTTTGTGCAAATATGATAGGACATTGAACTTTTAAGAGAAATAAAGGCTGTTCCATGTTTCTAAGGCATGATGTGTGGGAGGAGTTTTGAGGTCGGGGATTCTGTGGGCTTCAGGAGTTAATCTTGAGGGCAACAGAAACCTTCACGTGTTTCCAGCTCAGAAACTTCAGGATGAGGTTTGTATTTTACAAAGATAATCATAACTGCTCATGGAGAAAAATGGAAATAGAAAAAACTTTGTACCTTGTGTGGCTATACAAATATACAGTACATATTTTTTCATTACTGTAGAAGACAAGAAAGCTTGTATGTGTTGTGGATTTACTTTAATTACCCAGGCATCCGGCAACAGGAAAAAGAAAATTAGAGTACAGTGTCCTTGGTGCCTGCTTCTAGTGAGACTCTTATTATCTGTAATAAAACTTATCTTCACTTGTTATTATGTTATCACCAAGTTGGGCAGAATGGGCCACCCTGATTCAGCTGCCTGGAAGGCCACCAACAGTCTTTTCTCCTGCATATTAGGACCGTAGGCATGTTTCCTTTTCTAGGTGGTCTCTCTATACTCAAGAAAGACTAATAGGATATCTACCTCGAATGCCATTTCACTTTGCTCCAGAGAAGCAAAATACTAGTGCTTTATCTTGGTGACTGTTCCATGTGCTGACCAGAGTCAATCTTCCTGTATAGGTGATCAACAGCATATTGGCTGGGCTTGCTCTTCATCTGCTGTCCCTAGTGCTATGACTTTCAGAATTTACTTGGTGTCTCTGGAGTAGGATTTTTGTGTTTTGTTTGTTTATTTGTTTTTGCATCTCCCTCAACTCCATTTTTGCAAACATTCATTTAGCCTTTTCAAAGACCATGTTGGTAGAAGCAGGGTTTTAAAAGGGACAGGGCAGGTGAAAGCATCGTGCCATAGAAATTTACATAGTTTTTCAAGGTATAGAGAGGAATCGTTTATAATTTGAGGACCATTTATAGCCATTTATAATCCACCAAATATTTATTGGTTTCTATAATAGGATCAAAGAAAAAGAAAACATTCTTTTTTCCCCCCCAAAACTCAGTTCTTTTGGTCTGGTGCCCATTCCCTCACAGCTACTCAAAACTTTTATGCCTTTCATTATTCCCACTTCAAATTAGTTTCTATTACTGCTATAACAAACTACTAAAAATTTAGAAGACTAAAACAACACAAATTTATTATCTTACAGTTCCAGAGGTCAGAAATAGGATATGGGTCTTCTGGGTTAAAATCAAAGTGTCATAATAGCCGTGATCCTTCTGGAGACTCCAGGGGAGAGTCCATCCTCTGCCCTTTTCAGTTTTAGGAGGATGCTCACAGTTCTCAGCTGGAGTCACATTACTCTGACCTCCACTTCAATAATCACATCTCCTTTTCTGACCTCGAACCTCCTGTCTCCCTCTTATAAGGACCCTTGCAATTACACTTAACCCACGTGGGATATCCAGGACAATCTTTCTGTCTCAAGATCCTTGACTTAGTCACATGTACGAAGTCCTTTTTTACACGTAAGGTGACATATTTTCAGGTTCTGAGAATTAAGGCATGAGCATCTTGGGAGGGGTGCATTATTCTGCCCAGCACACTTCTGCATCGTCCATTTAGGTCAATTCTATTTGTCTTCGTTTTTTTTAAATCTACCTTTATGCTGTCATCTTCTCATTTCTGGAAGGGAATAAAAGTACTACCACAACTCAGGGTTGTTGTGAAGCGAAAATGCTTAGAAGGTTCTGGCACACATCAGATACTTAAGAAGCTATTAGTATTGTAGGAAATAATATAATTTTACAACCACCTTCATGAGGTTAAAAATTCCACTGCCCACATATACTGATGGAATGTGGTAGGATTTATGAGGTGATATATGAGGATTCAGTAAGATATAATACTTTAGTAATCGATTCTAGGAAAATACACACTCAAATTATGAACAATATAGCGTTTTTTAATTGCCCTGGAAGAAACATCAATATTTTAGCAACTCCAGCAGAAAATGATGAACAGATTATTTGCAACATTGGCTTCTTTTCACATCTGTGGCAAGATAAAAATATCTACGTTTGTGTATTTTCAGTCTACTTGTTTCCTCTATGTTGAAGAAGGTTCTTAATATTTTCCAATTGCAATTCTCCATCTCTACCCACATCTAGTGAGTATCCCCTTTGTTTCAGCTGTGCTTTGGGGCTTTTGTGACAGAAAGGGCTTTGTCCACTCAAGAGAGAATAGGAAGAAAAATAAGTAGGGGTTCAGAGTTGCAGTGGGAAAGGGAGATTTTGAGGAATCCGTTGTGGTTCAAGAGAAGGATGTGGCTAATGACAGAAATATGAAATGTTATAAGGATTTTAGAGAAAGGTGAATATATTTCTTACTCTTTGACATTATTTGAGAGATGTCAGTAATAATGATTTCTTTTCATTACTTCCAGTTTCTGGATTCTATTTTGTTCGATCCAACTCCATGCCTGGACTGTTCACATGGAGCTTCGTTTTTGTTTGAATTACACATCATACGGTGGATATTTTATATTCACTTCAAGTCTCGTAAACCATTCCATGTCATTCATACTCAGCAAACCATTTACAGTCCATCTGTCTTCTCCTCCAGCAATCTTCATTACTCCCTATCCCTCTTCTCTCAGAGGAAGAACTGACCCTTCCTCTGTTCAAGGTCACTTTCTCCAACTGTTCTGACAATATCATTCTTACCTTCAATCTACAAACATGTCCTCAAAACACACAATTTCACATACATTTCCTTGCAAACAGTTGCCCTCCTTCTCTCCCTTCTACAAACTTTGTTAAAAAGACTAAAAAACATTTATTATCTTTCATTTCCACTTTGCTAGTAAACTCACTTTGATATGATTTCTGATTTTAATAAGATAAACAATGCACTTGTAATCATCAAATCCAGTGACTGCCTTTTATTTAATTTGACTAGTATATAGAATCATATTTATCATGCTTTTCTCCCTTCACTATAGGGCATATTTCTATTTCCCTTCTTCATCCCATTAATTATTCTCTTTCTCACTTTCCTTCTGCTCTGTCCCCAACTGTTGGTGAATCCCATGGTTTAATCTTTGACCTTTAACCTATTAGACATTCTTTATGTGTGATATTCTCTTCTGCAAATTTTCTTAACACTAATGGACCTTCCCAAATAGCAAAATTAAAAAGGCCAAACTAAATTCATCTCTAAAGTCTCCTTTGTTTTCTATTTCTTAAATGAAGTCAATGGCATTATTATTCCTTGACATGCACAAATGTGAAAACTCAAGCATCTTTGATTTGCCTTCCTTACATTTCATATCAGTTGACTACCATGTCACTCTTACTATTATGCCTATGTTAAGCATAAGATCCCTCCCCACCACTCCATAGCTCTATTAGTCAAACTTCCTTTCCCAGTTCTCTCAATTATTTTGTGTCCCTGAACTGAGCCTTCTTGTGATGTCTCTTGCTCTCTGAGTCTTCCTTTCCACAGATTTGAGCATGATATTCCCTACTTTCACACTTGGTTTAAATCTTGGCCAAAAAAGTATGATATATAAGAACTTTATAATATGATCAACTTCTGTAGGTTAAATGTTTGTGCACCTTCCCTCAAATTTGTATGTTGAGTCCCTGATCCCCATTGCGATGAAGTTTGAAGGTGGAGCCTTTGAGAGGTAACTGGGTTTGGATGAGGTCATGGGGATATAGTCCCCATAATGGGATTGGTTCATTTATAAGGGCATGAAGAGCCTAGAATTCTCTCTGGACCACATGAAGATACAATGAAAAAGTAACTGTCCCCAGGCCAGGAAGTGGGCCTTCATAATGACCCAACATGATCTTTAAGTTACAGTCTCCAGATCTGTGGGAAATCAATGTTTATTGTTAAAGTCAACCAGTCTATGATATCTTGTTCTATCAGCCTGGGCAGACTAATACAATCACAAATTCCTTTTCTTCATTATGAAGCCACATATGATTTTTAACCGTACTAACTTATTTTAAAAATGGTATGCAGTGCTGAAGGGTGCTACTATTTAAACATCAAGAAAAAAACTCTCTAAAGGCACATAAAAGCACAGCTTTAAGCGGTATGCCACAGCTGTAAATGCTGGAAAGAAGCTCTAATGGACAAAGCACTTGAGCACAGACAGTAATGAGAGGCTGGTTGAATCTGTGGCACTCCAGAGGCACAGTCATAAACATTTGACAGCACTGGGAGTGGCTCAAAAAGGCCTAACCACTGGCAATATTGTGGGAAAAAAATAGTTTCTTGGCATTTTTACAGCTTCCATTTCCCTTTTTGAAACCTTCCTCTTCTTTCCATGTCCTTCTTCTCCTCTCCTTTCTCTTTCCAAACAAATATGCATGATATTTCTCCATCCAAGGGCTTCTTACCTACCCAAGGGCCCTTTCTATGAATGGTTCATCGGGACATTTCCTGATCCTGAATGTTTGCCCAAACTCATCTACCCTACATTCCATTTGCACAGGATAAGCAGAATAATTTCTGTGGCAGAATTCCCAACAGGAATCTTCTTCTATGATGTCTGTGGCAAATGCTATTTTCCAAAGTTGGCTATACAATATGTCTCATTTCATATACTTTTTTGAACCTTGCTACTCTTATCAAAAGGTGAAGGTTAATTCCCCTCTCCTTAATTCTGAGCAGAGTTATGACTCATAGATATCCAAAAGACTGTGGCTGTGTTTGTGTGTGTGTGTGTTTAAAATATTTAAATTAATATTTTATATGTGTAAAAAATATTTACATATATATAAAAAAATTAGAGGCCATTTTTAAGAGCATGAAACATCCATCTTGTTAGCTGAGGGACTCACTTTCGAAGCCCTGGGCTTCCGTGTAAGTAGTCTAGCTGCTGAGGCTGTCATGCTGTGAGAAGCTCAAAGCAGCCCATGTAGAGAAAACACAAGTGGAGGCCCTGAGATTACATGGAGAGAGATAAGGAGAGGGGTGGGGGCTTATTTAGCTCCCAATGACTGTTCATTCTGTTATTTTCTTTAACAGAATGAAAAGATAGAAGGGACCTGAGTCCTCGACATTATTGATCAACTGAATTAGCCACCCCTGGAAATGCTCTACCTCTTATATATAGAAAATCTCTTGTATCTTAGAAAACATGTTCTGATTTATTTAAGAAATTGGATTTGAGTTTTCTGTTATTTGCTGCTTACATAATCATAACTTTTAAAATACCTCAATGTAAATACATATGGTAGTCAATCAAGGGCTATAACTATATTACTTACATTAGAATTTAGGACTAAGGTTGCTCAGAATAATCAGGGAAAGAAAAAATAGTGAGCAGTTGTCAAAATAATCGAAAACGAGGACAGAGAATTGGTTATAAAAATTTACCAGGCTGCAAACTCACTGGATAAATAACCAAGCTAATGTCAGGATAACTGAAGGAAGGTAATGTTTTTTAATTAGGAAAATCATCCATGTAACCAGTCCCCTGGGCCATGGCCTTTCAAAAGGTTTAGTGTAATAGGGAGGCTAACTGAATAAAATATAAGGTACACACACAGACAGTATTCTCTTCTGTGGAGTAACCAAAAACAGAGGCAAGGTGATGGAGTTACAGAGAATGAACTGGAGAAAACCAACTCAAGACATGCGACACATGTTGGGCCTGTGTTCACGTCATAAAAACTTGGAAGAGCAATAGGATAGCCTACTAGTACTGACTACATGAGCAGGCAATAATAACCTTAAATTAGTGCTTATTTTGTGTTAGGAGTTATTCTAAAGACTCTACACTTGCCAACTCATTTAATTCTCAGCAGAACCCTATGGAGCCTGTACATTAATTATTTCCCAATTTTTTAGCTAAGGAAACAGATACAGAGGGGCTGATTAGTTTACTCATGGTCTTATAGCTAGTCGGTGCAATTCTGGGGTTTAAACCTCACACATACAGGCTTAGAGTCTATGTTTTAACCTCTGTGCTGTATTTTGGGAATGATTTACATGGTTGACTTTGCAAGAATTTGTCATGTTTCTCTTAGGTTTGGTTCAGGAGCTGGGAAGGAGTTAACCCTTCAGGTGGTAGATATCATGGATCAAACGGTGGGGAGGTAAGGACTTCTCTGCTATTGAAATGGAGTAATGATGACATCTCAGGGGAATTTTTCTGTTTTAAACAAAGCCATTTTAAATATAAAATGCCTTGTCCAAAAGAATGTCTATGTTGTAATAGGAGTTCAGATGTGACATGTCTGAAGTACAATTAATAAGCAAACCATGGGGGAAATATTCTATCAATATAAAAAATATTTGAGGGCAAAGAGTCATTTCGTTAGTTCATGCAAGTTTCACGGTGTCAGCCTGTTCTGACTTAAGCTAGCTCTGACTAGTCTCAACGAAAATATTTTCAGATACAATCAGTGTGAAATTTTAAGCTACTCTCAGACAAATAGATAATATTGTCTAAGCAGCATGCTCAAATACCTCAATACTCAATGTGTGTAGGAGGGATTAAAAATGAAGATGATTCATGTGAATAAGTTGCTTGACTTTAGAAATTGGAGCTACAAAGAAAAGTCTTAAGAATGAGTTCATTGAAAGAACAGAGAATGAACACTGACAAAGAAGAGATACATTAATGCATTGGTGGAAAGTATTAGAAGTCATAAGGATACTTGTGAGAAAGAAAATCAGAGGAGCAAAGCCAAGAAAAAGTAACCCTGGCAACAAAAAATGTGAACATTTTTAGAAGTAGGAAAAGAAAAAAATTTTTGTAACTGAAAAAAATGGGTTCTTTACATCAGAGGAGACTATTTCTAACTCATGCACTCACTCATAAACATGTTCAGAATAGGAAATTTATCTAAAAATTTCAACAAAAGGCAGCCAACTCTTTTACAAAAGCTTAAGAATAAAATGCAAAAAATCCAATTTTGAGTAGTCGATCTTGGAAATTATTCTGAAATCAGTGTTTTATTTTTCTTTTTGATGTTTTAAAAAAAGAACTCTCAAAGAAGTTAATCGTTAATTGCATAGTGTCATTTTGCAATCAGCAAATTTTATACTTTGAGTAATTTTACTCAATCTTATAAGCTGCAAATTTTAAGGAGTTTGCTCTTAAATGGCTTCAGGTCTTGGCATAGGCCAGGATCCTGTGTGGTTTGAGCAGCACAACATCCCATTGAACATTTCCCAGGAATCTGATTATCATTTCAAATAAACACTCTCATTTTTATGGCCAGAGAGAATCAGAAAAATATATCTGTAGCATCCAAACAGATGAGATAGAAGGGAAGAAGGGAGAACGCTACTATTCTGATGCTGTCTCTGGTTTAAGAAATCCTGGGTTTGTTGTCTATGGATGCTCAGAACCTTCCAGCAAATTTAAGGAAAGTCTTAGTAATGATAAAATTAGGTCACCTAGTCTACTTCTGGGTCTTCTAGGACATTCACTTTTTAAACAAACTTAATCTGTAAAGATTATGTAATCATTTGGTTATCATGGTAGCAGTTTGTGAAATAACATATCAGAAAATAAGAAAGAAGAAACTCATTTTTGGAAAATTAGGGGATTCTCCAAGATGCTAGCTGACTGAACGAAGCTTCCACTTGACATCAAATTCAGAGCTCTAAGAAGCAGAGCTGGAGTTCAGCCTCCTCTCCAGCTTGCAGGCATAAATTACCAGAGAAGCAATCACTGAACTAGTTCATTGTCACCTCTGAATTCTGTTTAAGATTAAAGGGAGGGGCTGGAGGAAGGAGGATCAATCACCTCAACTGTGAGAAACGAAACGATGTGTGTATAAGGCCAAACTGTAGGCGAGAATTAGGTTGCTGTATCACTACAGTACGAATAAACCAACTTTTCCATTAGACGCATAAATGATTTGTTATCTTTTAAGGTGTTTTACAGAAACTTGCAGCTTAGACCATTGTTAAGGCCTGAATCACATACTTTCATAGTGTTAACAATAGTGAGTGTAGTCAAGAAATTACAAGCACCTGGTTTAGTAACACAATCTAATTATTTACCATTTCACGGCCAAACTTAAGTGTTCAGCTTTGAGCAGTGAAATCTAAAAGACTCCTCTATTTTTTTTTTTTTTTAAATCATGTACCAGGAATGTGCTATTGGATACATCATTAACTTTAAATTTTGTCTTTTGGAAAATTAGGAATAATACCTCTCCCTAACTTTAAACACGCAGTAATGATGAGTGGCAAATAAGATAAAATTTGTAAACTAAAAATGTCACACAATTGGTAGTTTTATAATTATGTCTTGTGTTCTGCTTGTTTTCATTGTCAAGAGAACCAGACTGTATTTATTGTATATATATTTTTTGATGAAAAATCAAAATCATTGTTGTGTCAGGTCCAAGTTTATGTTACAAGTGCAGGTCAAATTGATCTCTCGTATGCAATTGGCCCTTAAGTTCTACTTACTTTCACTGAACGATCCCTGTCATATAATATCACGTATCCACAATCACAGTATTAGAGTAGTTTCACTGCTCTAAAAATCCCCTATGCTACACCTATTCATCTCTCCGTCCCCACTAACCCCTGACACTGATCTTTTTACTGCCTCCATATTTTGCCTTTTCCAGAATTTCATATAGTTGGAATCACACAGTATATAAACTTCTCAGACTGTCTTCTTTCACTTATCAATATGCATTTCAGTTGCCTCCATGTGTTTTTGTGGCTCGATAGCTCATTTCTTCTGTCCTCTTCCTTCTCCAACTCCTCTAGGTAGTGAAGAAAGGGAAGATCACCCCTATCATCACTTTTATTCAACATCTCATGGTAGATTTTAGCGAGTATAACACAGCTCAACAAAACAAAAACAAAAAAGGGAAAAGAACAAAAGAACAAAAGTAAACATCTCATATATTGGAGAGTAGAAAATAAATTCTTATGGTTTGCATACAAAATGTACATATACTTAAAACATTTTAAAAAATCTATGAACTACTAATATAATAAATTAAGTGAGATTGCTTTACTTACTGTTTTGCACAGTGCTTACACATGTTTCAATAAGAAAGGTGAGAACAGTGAATAAAGAGATATAGCTTTGTGTCAACATTTGGATTACTTACTAGCATTTAGCTGTCATGAGACTTCCTGGAGGTAAAACCCAAATCAGTCGTTCATGTAAGCTGCACTGTTGTGCGGTGTTAATGTCACCCATCGCGTTACAATATGAATGCAAAGTAATGCTTCACTGGGCTGACAGCGCTGGAATGCGTTCTCATATTTTCAAATTCATGTTAATTCTATCTCATTTTAAATGTAGACGTTTTATCATCAACTTTTGTATCAGCAAGGAAGATTCCGGTCCTGGCAATAGCCTCAAGTCTGATTTCAACATCACCCAAACGGTGGTGATGCTCATTCTCCTCAGCAAATGAAACTTTCATCTGTTTTTAAAGCAATCTACAGAGTATTTATTTCTCAGTTGCTTCATAAAAAAGACCTCCCAAGAAGCAGTATAAATTATTTTCACACTACCACAGTGAGATTTAATGACATTTTTAATAAATAACAATACCCTGTTTACACATAATAAAGTATTACCATTTATAGGGGTTCTGGCTTAGATTTATAAAACTGTGCTAAATCGGTGATGAGAATCGTGATTTATAATTGTTCTATTACTATTTCTGAAACTATTTATGGTAGGAAAGGTTAGTGACTGCTGCTGGCACTGTGGTAGCAGAAAGTTAATGATTCTTTTGTCTTTTAGGAGAGTTAGACTGTGGTTCATGTACAAAAAAAAAAAAAATACCTCAAGGCTGTGCTTTAAATGCTTAGCTCATTTATCTCTCATCAGTTAGGTAAATGAGATGCGGAAGTGGTTCCTAGTTTCTAAATAACTTTTTACACACTACTGAAAGCCTTAAAGGGTACTAAAATGCTTTCTCTTGTTAATGAAATTTCACTCATATAATCTGTTCCTTAGTCTCCCAGAGTCATTTTTTTTAAAGCCTCCAGGCAAACTGCTGATTTCACACTCAGTATGACAATGTTTATAAGTTTGTTTTTCACTATAGATTTACTTGTTTACATGGGGATAGTTTCAAACTGTATCTACTATAGTTATGTAAAATGTTAACAGAGGTAGCTGAGTAAAAGGTGTACTGAAACTCTCTGTACTATCTTTACAACTCCTTGATAAATCTGAAATTATTTGAGAAGAAATAGTTTTAGAAACACTACACACTAAAATACTCTTTTACTCCAAAAAGATGAGAATATATGTCTTCTTAGTGTAAGTTTTAGAATGTGTAGTCAAGAAGAGGTTTGTAAAAAATGTCACGAAATATAATGCCTAACAAGTACTTACAGCCCAGATGTTCCAACTGACACTGTACATTTCTTTCTCAAAAATCACTATTAATACTGTGATAGTTGAAGGAACAAATTAAATATCATTGAGCTGACTGTCTATACAATCTATATTATTGTCCTCAAAGCCATAATTATTATGCTGGATAAAAAGTTAATTCACAGAAAGAAGATAAATTCTTACTGCTGTTATCAACCTTTTAGTGTTTCTTATTCCACTAAAAGAACCTTCAGGTAGGCTGGGCATGGTGGCTCACGCTTGTAATCCTAGCACTCTGGGAGGCCGAGGTGGGAGGATCACTTGAGCTCTGGAGTTTAAGACCAGCCCGAGCAAGAGCCAGACCCTGTCTCTACTAAAAATAAAAAAAATTAGCTGGGCTTGGTGATGTGCGCCTGTAGTCCCAGCTACCTGGGAGGCTGAGGCAGGAGGATGGCTTGAGCCCAGGAGTTTGAGGTTGCTGTGAGCTATGCTAATGCCACAGCACTCCAGCCTGGGCAACAGTAACAAAAGTGTACAAGTGTATGCAACAATTTTTAGAGTTGTCCTTAGTTAAGTATTAAGGAAAACAGTAAGAGTTATGTTTCCTTAAGTAGCCAGATTCTTTGACAATATATCCTAAGTAGAAAAAGAATGGGTAGAATATGGCAAATATAGAAGATAAGTAATTTAGGCATAGGACTATATTTAAGTGTTTTATCTAAAACTAATACTTGTGAATTTCACTAAATTGTTAGTTTAGTGAAATTTTCTATTGTGTTTAAGAATATTACACTGTATTAAGTATATCTTAAAGTTATTCACACATTCTAATAAGCGTGAAGAGTTAAAAGAATATTTTTTAAATAAATATACAGATGATGATGGTATTAAAATTGCACTGTTATTGTAGTTTTGGAATTCAGAGTAGGGAAAAACCAATGTAAAATAATAAAGTTTATTTCAATGTTTTAAAATCCTGCAAGCTTCATTATGTAGCTATTAAAAAGCAATTTTTTTTTGTTCATAGTACTTTGACCACATCACCTTAGGCCTTCCAAGAGTATTATCCTGCCAAGAAACAAATTAAGCATTTATTAGAGGGTCACTAAGGCATCGTTACAGGAGTAATTGCTCACTATAGGTTCTTGCCATTAGTTCATTTATTACCCTCTCTGTCTCTTACAAGCTTTATGGAATCATGGATTTTTAATAAGTCTTGCACTCTGTGATGATCTCAGGTTTGGTATTGCTCATAGAATGTGTTTCCTTTTTGATTCTGACAGCTTGTTTACAGAATGATAAGTTTTCCTTCCTACAAGAAAGCCTATAAAATGGCTTGAAAGATGCTATAAAATTGGTAACTTAATGCAGAATATATGTTATTAACAATACTCATTCTTCATCTTCTCTGTGACAATTATGTTCCATTCCTTCTTTATCATTTTGTGATTTCTAGTGTTAGGTAGATTAGTTAGCTTTATAGTAAACCACAGTGAAGTCTGAAAACAGTGTCATCAATAGGCTCATGCTGTAAAGCGTCTTCAGGCACTTTCCAGGGTACACCAGTGTGGACAGCGTCTAGAATGGAACTCTCCATCTCTATCCCTCACTACCAACTCAGACAAGTGCTTGGGAGTTCCTGCGGGCATAGGCATTGTCTAACTGACCCTAAAACAAAAACTACAAAGTACTCATGTCCTGAGCCACCGTTATGTTTCCGTTTCACTTTTCTGAAAGGGAATCTTACCAACTTTGCTTTCCCATGCAAAGCTGTCATCGTGCAACTAATTTTTATACGAGAATGATCTCTTTATGAGATAGTCGAGCATTTTTTTATACAGATATAAACAAATGAAGTAAAACTGTAGTTTACACTCTCATTTTCTCAAGCATTAACAATATTGTGTGATAAACACTGTCATTTTATATAAATATTGTAATGCATAAAAATGATGTTTTAATGACTTCCTCTAAAATTCTTGGAAATATGGGCCTAGCTGTAATGTGAAAGGAATCCAAGCATGGAAAGAATAATGGTTTTGTCATTTAAATTCTGTGTCATACAGTAAAAAGAGACTCTGTTGCTGTGCTCTGCATTTCAGAACATCAAACACTTGAATACCGATTGCATGCAGTTATGAATTATGCCTAAAAGTTCTCTTAGAAAGTCTACCTTCTCATTTTCAACTAGAAAACAAAGCATACCTGTATCACAATTTTGATTCAAGTAATGTATGTGGTAATTGTAAGCACTGCCCATCAGTTATGTCTAGGTCTCCTTCCCTTGCCACTTTGCAATTGGGAGGCCATATGGGTTGTGAGAGCAAAAGTGACTTGTGTCATTTATGGAATGAGACTTTGGAACCAGCAAGTAATCCGCTACACTTTATCTTCTTTCTGCCACTGTGACCAGCAATATTCCAAGAAATAGCTTCTTTGTCAACCTAGGTCCCAAAATGAGAATGGCTCCAAGCACATCCTTACTTAACCTACAAAGGACACATAATGTGAGTGAAAAATTAACCTTCATTGCTTACATCATTAAGTAGTCTGTTCTGCATCTTAACCTAGTATTCTGACTATATAAATGAATGTTTCTGTAAGAGAGAACACTTAAATATGTGACATTTGTTTGGAGTCTGACTGGCAAGTAGTGAATTGATGATTGGATGTTGGGAAACATGCAATCTGTCTTACGGAATGGTGAAAAGTTGGTAAAGTTGTTGCTGTGATAGCTTGGAAGGCAAGTCAATATCTAATGGAGCTGCAGCCTTAGGGAAAGAGGTTGGAACTTGCAGTATTAGGAGCATGTGTCGGTTTCTGTTGAGTGTATTTGGCAATGTATTAAAAGAAAGAGACAAGATGAGAAAATAATTGATCGTTTTGCAGGTGGAAATGAAAAGGAATAGACAGGAGCCACAAAATTAGGAACTTGTAAGCTTGGAGCAGGTAGCTGCTTCCAATTACCAAGTAAATTAAATAAAATAAAAATGATACAAAAACTTAAAATAATTCAAAATAATATTGAGATAATGTTATTGAATATTGGATATTATTTCAATATGAATGAGATAAAAATAACATTTGAATATAATACGATAGGTAACATGATACTGAAAACAATTTGGTATTAAAAGCTGTTTGAATCTCAGCCTTGTCGTGCAGATCAGTTTAGTACTAGGAATATATATCGATAGTTAAAATTTTTAAATGGATTAAAGTGGTGTTGTCCAGGTCCATTCAATTGGACGAAATAGCTCAGGGAAAAAAGGTGAAAGGTATAGTTTCCCACTGTATTAGTTTTCTATTGCTACTGTAACAAATTATCACTAATTCAATGGATTAAAACAATATAAATTTATTATATTACATTTATGGAGGTCAGAAATCCAAAACGGATCTTGGACTAACATTGAAGTGTCAGAAAGACTATGTTTCTTCTAGAAGATCTAGGGGAGAATCTGCATCTTGACTTTTCCAGCTTTTAGAAGCTGCCCAAATTCCTGGGCTTGTAGCCTCCTTCCTCTCTGAAAACCAACAATGGCCAGTTGGATCTTTCTCAATTCACGTCACCCTGAGCCTTGCTCCTATCCTTACATCTCCTTCTACAACTGTATCTATCCTGCCTTTCTCTTTTACCTACGATGAGCCTGGACTATCCAGAGAAATCTTTCCACCATAAGATCCTTAATCATATTTACAAAGTCCGTTTTGTTATGTGAGGTAACATGAGCACAAGTTTGTGGAATTAGGATGTGGACATATTTGGGGAGTCATTATTCTGTCCCCTGCAGTGAATAAACAATTGGATGTTGGAGAGCATGCAATCCATCTTAGGCAGTGGTGAAAAAGTTGGTAAAGTTGTTACTGTGATAACTTAGTAGACTGGTCCTTACCTAATGAACTTGCAGCCCTAAGGAAGAGGTTGGAACTTGCTGTTAGGATCCCCTTGTATCTAAAGATTTATGTCCATCCTACATGCAAAATGCATTCACCTTATTTTGAGACTTTCGATATTCTCAAAAGTCTCAGCCCATTACAGAATCAACTCAAAGTCAAAAAAGTCTAATCTAAATGTTATCAGCTCAAAGTCCCAAATCTCATTATGTAAATCATCTAAGTCAGGTATGGGTAAGAATCTGGGTATAATCCAGCCACAGGAAGAATTCTGCTCTATCTTTAGACTTATGAAAAGAGAAAATAAGTTATCTGCTCCTAAAATACAATGGTGGGGCAGGTACAGAACACCAATTATAGGCATTCACACTCAAAAAGGAAGATAATGGAAGGAAAAAAGAAGTCGTCAATCCCAAAGTCCCTCCAGGCAAACTATCTAGTTTAAAGGCATGAGAATGATCTTCTGAGGCTAGAAGCTCTGACCTTATAGTTAACCTTCCTTTTTCATAAAGAGCAGCACAGTACTTTTACCAGCCTACTTCCTGCCCTTAGAATTTTGGAAGCCAACATCCTTTTTTTCCTTATTTCTTCTTACTATTTCCTTTTTTTTTTTCAGTAAAAATTAGCTGTTTCTGATAGTATAAAATTCTCAAGAACACTGTGAGTCTCCTGTGCATGTCATGGACATTTGCTCCATTACACAGGTTCCTTCACAGTACTTTTCTAGAAAATCCCATTTCTTTTTTCTTTTCCTTTCTTTTTCTTTTATTTTCTTCCTTTTTTTTTTTTTCTTTTCGAGACAAGGTCCCACTGTTGCCCAGGGTAGAGTGTAGTGATGTCATTATAGCTCACTGCAACCTCAAACTCCTACACTTAAGCAATCTTCCTCCCTCAGTCTCCCTGAGTGGCTGAGACTATAGGCCAGACAAGTGCCCCCACACCCAGCTAAGTAAAAAAAAAAAAAAAAAGTCGTAACAGGGTCTCGCTATTTCCCAGGCTGGTCTCAGACTCCTAACCTTGAGTTATTCTCCTGCCTCAGCCTCCCAAAGTGCTGAGGTTATAGGTGTGAACAACTGCACCCGGCCTGATAATCCCATGTCTATTCTTGGCTTCTGCTGAAATGGCTGAGGAGATCCATACATCATGCACAAATCTTACCAGAGAATCTTTTATGTTATTGAACATTACAACCTTTCGATTCTTCCAAGGCATTAACAAAATGTTGTCCAGCCACACACTTGGCTTTCTCTACAGAGCAGCTTTCTTGACAGTAAATATCCCAGTGTTAACATCTTTTCCAATCTGAATAGACTGAGAATTTTCAAAATCATCAAGCTTTAATTTCTTTTTGATTAATGGTACTTCCAACAACTTATCTCTTTCCACTCACATTTGATTATAGGCAGCAAAAAGAAACCAAGTTGTACCTTTGACACTTTGCTTGGAAAACTCCTTAGTTAAACATCCAAGTTCATCATTTATGAGTTTTGCTTTCTGTGTAACTACAGGGCACAATTTGGCTAAGCTTTCTGCCTCTGTATAACACTCTACAACAAGGATCCCCTTTTTCCAGTTTCCAACAACATCTTCCTCATTTCCATGCAATCCCTTACAATAAAACCTTTATTGTCCATATTTCTGCTGACAGTCTTGTCATGACTAGGTATTAGAGATACTAGTGTAATAGAGATACTCTTTGCCATGCTCCTCACTTCTTTCTGAGTCCTCACAAGCAAAATCAGTAACATGCATATTTCTACGAACAGTCTATTTAAGGCAATCTAAACCTATTCCATTAATGCTCCTCAAAATTCTTTCAGTCTTTGTGCAGTCTTTGTCCAATTCCAAAGCCATGCTCACACTTTTTAGGTATTTGTTACAGCAGCAACCCTATTCTGATACCCAAATCACTATTCATTTCCTATTACTGCTGTAACAAATTAGCACAAACTTAGTAGATTAAAACAACACATATTTATTATCTTACATTTCTGGCAGTCAGATGTCTAAAATGGGTATTACTAAGGGAAAAGCAAGGTGTCCACAGGACCACATTCCTTTCTGAAGATTCTAGGGTGGAATTCATGTCTTGGCTTTTCCAGAGTGTGCCTTTACTTCTTGGCTTGTGGCTGCGTTTCTCATCTTCAGATCCAGCAAAGGCTTGTTGAGTCATTTTTTCTTCTATAACTCTGACTTCTGCTTCTTTCATCACATTTCCTTCTCTGATTCAGCATTTCCTGCCACCTGCTTTCACTTATAATAAGCCTTATGAATACATAGTATCTGCCTGAAAAATCCAGGATAATCTTCCCATATCAAGGTCCTTAACGTAATCACATTTGCAAAGTCCCTTTTGGTCAAGGAAGGTAACACATGTACGAGTTCTGGGAATTAGGGCATACATATCTTTAGAAGAGTTGTTATGCCACTTACCACACCAGCCAAAATCTAATAGATCCAATGACCATAAAATTAAATCATGGGAAACAAAGAGGCAAATAGATGCAAAGTGGTAAAAGATAACAAATCTTAGAAGTATGGCTAGAAAAAAACTTTTATTGGAGTTTCTATAATAACATATAGAGTGTCTAGAATCTCATAGTTTTAAATTCCCTGTTGAGATTTGACAAATCTGAAAGGAAGAACTGTCCAGAGGTCAGAACTTGGGCATAATAGACTGATGAGGTTTTCAGTGGAGAGGAATTAAGGCTTAATTATGACATATTGCATAACCAAGTGTAGGAGACCTTGCGACACATGCAAGTGGGATTGTAGTTTTTCTGTGCATAAGTGACTGCTGCTTCTCTCATCATTCTCATATCAATGGAATATTAATCGCGAATTTCCTTTTGATACTTCATTTTCATGTATTAAGAACGTTGGAAGCAAATTGGATTTTAGTTTACAGATCTCTGGACCAAGAGGAATGACATTCAAATCAAGTGAAGAGACTACCCGTCATCGTGCTCCAGATTAATTACACTTGCTTAATGTAGAGATTATGTGAGATTTTTAGTTTGCACTTGTGTTCTGAAATGCAGAAAGTACTATAAGCTGCAAATTTGTTGACCCAAAGGGCAGATTGTTATAGTCTTTGATGCTGTCTGCTGCTTTTCCTTGGCAAATTGATAGTCTTGTAGTGCCTTTCTACTTTGAAGCTGTGAATAGCCAAATGACTTGATTTGACCAGATAATGTCAGTGTGGATGGTATGAATCACTTCTATGTGGAAGTTTTAAGAATTGAGGTTGCAATGCACTATATTCTCTTTTCTTTCTGACATGGAAATGATTTTCCAGTTAGTGGCTAATTTATCAGTGTGGGTCCAAGAGCAAGGGTGGCTTGGTGCAGAGCCACTAGCTAAACTTCTAGTGACATGAGGTATGAACAAAAATGAGCAGGAAATAAATCTTTGTGGTTTTCTAATCCACTGAGACTTTATTGAATAACTGCAGCATAACACAGTCACTTTATTTTTCATGTGAAAAAATAAAAATAATTGGCTTATCCTTTTTAGTCATCTTAAAAGGCTACATTATTGAAAGCTAACTCAAGTGGATCTTAAATCTGATGGTAGACTGAAAAAAATTAGAATTTTTGTTATTAATATATAATATACAAAATATATGTTGTCATATGTTTCAAATCTATTTGCTCAGATGGCTGTAGCAATGTTTAGATAACTTGCCTTTTTCAGATCCAGTTTTCTCACCAACTCTGAGGCATCCTTCTGAGCAGGTAATAGCATTTGTAGAATTTACCTAAATAAAAAATTGTAATAAATGTTAATTTCACAACATGATTTTGGATGTATCCTATTATATCATACATTTATTTTAAATGCTTGTTTGTTGTGAAAAATCTGGGTTTTTGTTTTCTCAACTAAATTGATTTTTTTTCCTTCAAATACACTTACAATGCCTGATATCTCACATTTACATATCTTCTTTTTTTTTTTTTTTGATTTAGGATATTATGAGAGTACTACATTTCCTTACTCCTCTGATTCTGATGGTAGCTAGAGAGAAATCAGCCTATTATCAGCTCAACAATTTCCTCCTTGTTAAAGACAGTAAGTGACTTGTTACTGTGTAACTTGAAAAATATGTAATAGGATTCAACTTCCCATTTTTTCCTCACCACAGCTCCTAGCAACCAAGCAACCAATCTCTCTGTTTTTATGTGCTTGACTATTTTAGATACTTGATTTTAGACTTTGTGCTGCACTATAACATGAGCTATCTTTGTGATAAATTGCATCATGTAGTATAGGGGAAGTTGCCATCCAATAGGTATAAAGTTTCAGTTGTGCAAGAGGATGAGCTTCTAGATATGTGCTAGAAGTTGCTAGATATGCCAGTTACCACATTGTGCCTGTAGCTAATAATGCTGCTTTGTACAAGTAAAAATTTGTTAAGAGGGTAGATCTCAGGCTTAGTGTTCTTACTGCAATTCAGAAAATGATTCAAAATGGTTAATTTTTTTTTATTTGTGGAGCTAATATAATCCAAGGTTAATTTGAAATTAATTTTTAGGTTAATTTTAGTAATAATATTTTGAGAAAAATCTTAGCTTTAAGTAGAGATGACAAGATTTATTATAGGAAGTTTTTTATATTTTCTGAAATATATTCTCAAATATGAGGTACATAATTTTATGTATTTAACATCAGTCACTATAATTAGAAATATTGTAATTGTTTATTATAGTAACTACTTCATTTCTAGAGCTTTTGACTGTAGTCTCAAAATAGCTAGTAATTCGTAAGATTCTGTTATCTATCCTGATAGATTTTAATACTCTTCAGCCACTGCTTGAAGTACATAGTACTATGTTCTGAAGACTTTTATGAGTAATAATAATAAAATCAAAGTAATAAATAAAACGTATAAATATTAGAAAGATATGTGTTAAGTTCTCCTTACATAGAAATAATTTAAAAAAGAGAATCTGAGTTAGTGGATAGTCTGAATTTTAGAACAAAAATTATTACTTTTTAATTAAATCTAGTAACTCCAATTTGAGCTTATAAATATTGACAACTTGAAAACTAAATTTAGGACTCAGGTGGAAGGGTGTAAGAAAAATTCATGATTGTATTTCAAGATGGAATATAAATAGATCCTTCAATTATGCTCAAAAACAAATTTTTCCCTATTGTATTGAATTAACATTCTTTACTTGTAAAGAAAATTTAAGTTACTTTATCTGAAATGTCAAATATTTTAAATCAGTGTTGTCCAAATTATTGTTTGCATTTGAAGTATTGCAGAGAAAGTAATCAATAACCAGTATCTGAGGAGATTGTTAATCACTGGTCTCTGTATTGAAGACTATGTTATCATTCAACCATTTAGTTTACATTGAAAACTTTGTTTTGATGTCATTGACGATGATGAACAGATGATGAGTATACAAAAAATAAACATCTCTTTATGCAAGCAATTGTAAGAATATTGAGATTGACATTTTTGCATGAAAATTGGAATATTCAAATAAAAGTTTGATTTTAATTTATACGATGAAATTCTCACTTGGCATTACTAGTTAGAACATATTTTTATAGACGAAAGTGTAACATTGGCAATGTAGTATTCAGCATTTGCAATTTTGATCATTCTGCAGGAACCTAGAAGGTCTATTTATATACTAGAGTGTGATTTTGTTGAGGTGATAATTTGAAGAATTCGCAGTAATTTTTTTTTTTTATTCAGATAGTGAGCTTAAGTGAAGGACCTATAATCACATCTCAGAACACTTTTCTTGTCCTCTACTTGTCCTTCCATAAGTAGTTAACTGTATTAAAATCATAAGAATTCTGCAACTTCTCTAGAAGGTTCTTGGTAATGTTTTCAGAGAAATAACAAAACTTCATATATTATAAAGTATTTTAGTAACAGGATTTATTTTAATAGTCTTATAAATGACTTTAGACCAGCATTTATGAAATCATTTAGGATCTAATGAGGCACTCAATTTTTCAAAAATGTTTTGCTGACTTTTGTGAGGAAAATTATATGTTACAAGCAAAACTGAAGATATTTAGTCTCTTTGTATGGTAAATTCTGTAGAGAAAATAAATATAGAACTATTTTTCCCATTATGGCCAGAGATTATAATAGAAAAAATGTAAGGGTCTAACTCACAGGAAAATTGTATTAAATAAAAATAGTTCTTATATTACATACCTTGTATGTGAGATACATTCAAAAAATTCTTTGTAAGATATTTATTGAGGATTCGGTTTGTGTGTTTCCAGGAGAAGAGAAGTAGTTATGGTAGGAACAACTTTCTCAAAGTTTTCCCTCAGACCATTTGTGTTCCCAGAGTTATTAATAGATATTCTAAAATATATGTATAATTTCATTGATTAATGCTGAGATTGAATGAAATTAAACAAGTTTTCTTATATTTCTAGTATTCCATAATATCTTTAATGCTAATGTGCTAATATGTATTATAAGATACAACATATCACATTTCTCAAATGTATTTCACCGTAAAATCTCCAACCACTTTAAAAAATTCTCAGGTTATTTAATTTTCTTTAAGATAAAAATTGCTTACTAGGCCAAGCATTATTTGGACTACTTTACATATATCAACTTTTTAAAAGCTGAATGTTATCTGAAAAAAATGTGGAATTTTGCTTGCAACTTCCAATTATGCATGTTGGTTTTAATATACAAATATATTTTAAATGCATTAAACAGATTGTCACTCAATGGGTATGTCTCATATTTATCATGTGTCTTTGTAAGCCTCCTGGTATGTAACCATATCCCTTTGCAAAGCCCAGTATTTGTGCATAAAATGTTGTCTCATTTGGTCATTACCCTAACTTTTTTTTTTTTCTTCCGAAAATTTTACTGGGGGAAAACTACAAAACATTTACAGTACAATGTTTACAGTCACAATTTGTAGTGAGCTGATTTCCCAAAATATATTACCACTCAAGTTGACTTATCTTGTTACATCCAAAAACCTACTCTGT
>CAUYRT010061943.1:0-69122 GCA_963574885.1 Lepilemur ruficaudatus | reverse complement strand
ACTATTAAAATAGTAGAAGTATTTATGTTAGGTCTATTAATGAATATAAAGATTTTTGTTTTCTTTTCTTCTCTTTTTTTTGAGACAGAGTCTTGCTCTGTAGCCCAGGCTAGAATGCACTGGCATCATCATAGCTCACTGCAGCCTCAAACTTCTAGGTTCAATTGATTTTCCTGCCTTAGCCTCCCATGTAGCTGGGACTACAGGCACATGCCACCATGCCCAACTAAATTTTTCTATTTTTTTGTAGAGACAGGTCTTAATCTTGCTCAGTCTGGTCTCGAACTCTCTGCCTCAAGCAATCCTCAAGCAAACCTTGGCCTTCTAAAGTGCTAGGATTACGGGTGTAAGCTGCTGTGCCCACCCTTGTTTTCTTAACATAAAGATTAATGGCTGTGAATTCAAGCTAAACCTGTCTTATACACTGAAGTGTAGCCTAAACGCTGATAGATTTGTCAGTTTGGCTTAAGCAATATTTTTTAAAAATGAAGCTAAGTACAGTTGGTTTTTTTTTTTTTTTGCTGTTAGGATGTTTTAGACACAATTAAGTTATTTTATTTTGGCATATAATCAACCTCCTGAGGTGTAATGAAAAATCCATTTCAATATACAAGTTCAATTTTCTGTTTTGCTTTTGTTTTTTGCAAAACAAAACTTCTTGTCAGAGTGTGTGCACAATTGTCTTAAATATTTGATTACACCAGCTGGAGTGTCTCCTTGGCAGCCTGGTTCTGGCTTCAAGGTTCCCTCTATGTCCCCTTCTTTGTAGGGCCCTGACCCAGAGGCCATCTCTCAGCTGTCCCAACCCATCCAATTCTTTAAAGTCCCTGAAGCCTTTCCTGATTCTCCCACCTCATGCCATCATTATCTGTAGCCCACAGCTTTACCTTTTAGTTATATCTTTTGTATTAGTTATTTCTTGTGTGTCACCAAAATTGTTTTTAGAGCAGGTGGCATGATGTTTGCCACAGAGGCAATGAATGTTGGCACTGCACTGCCTTAGTTGCCTTCCATGGGTGAATTAAAACACATTTGGAGGAAGTATGGGTAGAATGTCGATTGACCTCTTCTGCTCATGACTGGCTGCCCTTCACAGTATCTTCCTTCACAGCACTTGTCACATCGTCAGGACAGCTTGGGAGCAAAAGGATTGCTCAAGTTTTTCACTGGTCAGAATCCCTTCATTTCATCCACAACCTTAGTCCCAGATTAAATGATCTTTTGTGGTACTTCTGTGGCTCTTGCCCTTGCTATTCCCTTTGATTCCTGAAGCCCTTATGATAATGGAACTGTGTGTGTTAAAGCAGGAATGGAGTAGAATGCCGTCAGGCAGATCTGGAGGCTCAGTCCTGGAAGACCTACTTCTGTGGCCTAGGAAGGCTGTGTGGATAGTTATATTCTGTATTCAGAGTCATTGCTAAAATCAATTTAAGCACACATTAAATTCCCTTGTTTTAGATGAAGCCAGTGAAAGTTTTGAGAAAAATTAGATTTATTATCAAGCTGTTGGTCTCTACAAAAGGTTTTGTGGGATCAGAATTAGTGGTTGATGAATAATTTATTTTCATAAATTTTAATAGGTAAATGTTATTACTTCTAGAGCCCATTTAACTGTTTGAATTGGAACCAGAATATAATATGCATTAATTTTTTTCTATGAGGGAAGAGAAAATTAAAATTAAAGGGGATGTTATTAATACCGCATATATTCACAGGATGCTAATGATATGTATTACATTCTTTCCTTTTGCTTTTTTTTTTTATTAGGTGATTGAAGACAATACTGGAGTCCGCCGGGTGGTGGTCACACCCCAGTCTCCTGAATGTTACCCCCCGAGTTACCCCTCAGCCATGTCTCCCACTCATCACCTACCCCCCTACCTGACTCACCACCCACATTTTATTCATAATTCACCCACGACTTACTACCCACCTGTTACTGGACCTGGAGATATGCCGCCTCAGTTTTTTCCTCAGCATCATCTTCCCCCCACAATATACGGTGAGCAAGGTGAGTAGGTTATTGCTGGCATAACCAGTTATTGCTGGGAGCTGTCGAAACTGGTTATAGCACCTAAATGGTTTAACAGAGCCCTTGTTTCTTCTGTAATAAGCATAGTAGAAAGGAGTCTATACTATCTGCTCTATAAAACTCATGGGAAATTCCTAGCTTCCTTTGTCCTGAATTGTGTCTTGGAAAAACTACTTTGTGAGATATAACTCTTTTTTCCTTCCTGTTTTCCCAAATTCTGTCCCCGACATGCACCCCACAAATGTCAGGAGTGAGATAGCCACTTTTTATTTTAGAAAAGAGGTAGTGATCTGTCCTATGTCCGCATGTCCTATTAGCATGTTTGTATGTGAGAGTGGCCTGATGTAGTACTTTGGCTCCAGTAAAGGGGAAATTGAAAGGTGTTTTGTGCTCCATTTCCAGTGTTAGAAGTGTGAAATCTCAAACACCTTTGGGTTTCCTGAATGGTCTATGTTGTGATCTTGGCAGAACTCAAAAATCCCCTCACTGTTGACGTGGCCCTCCCAAACCTGTTTTTAGGTTAAGACTAGCCATTAGTATAGCCACAATTTCACTGGCTGTTACACAAATACTTACCTTGAAATGGAAAAGAGCCTCAGAGCTATCAACAGTGTGTCTTTTTAAAGTTTTGGTCTTGTTGGTTTAGTCTAAGCCCTTCTCTATCAAAATGGATACTAAGAAACTAGGTAAGTGGGGGTAAAAATTAGACTTTAACCTCTAGGACTTTGTAAAGTGATTTTTTTTCCTGAATCTGTGAATTGAAGCATTTTACTGCTTCAAACATTTGTTATGTTGGTTCAGATAAATTGTGTAAGAAATACACTATAGAATTTTTTAGCAAGTTATCACCTCACTTTCTCTTATCAATTATATGTATATTTCCCTGCATGTTCATCTCATGTTGTAATTTTTTTAATTTTTATTTCCTTTTTTTTGTTTACATTCTAAGCTTTTAGACAAAGTAAATTTTTTCTTATTAACAAAATAAAATTGAGATGGGCATGGTAAGTGAAATATCTTATTATAACTTAGGGATAAAATTTGATTTTTTTTCTTAGTAGTCAGAAACTTAACATGATTCAAATTAATCAGATACTTTTTCATAACAGAGTGTTAGGAGATGATAGCAAAACATAAAATAAATACTTTGATTTCATAGCAGCATCATTAACTTCCTATTGAAAAAACTGAAAAAATTTAGTTAACTATAATATTTTAAAAAGTAGGTTGGGTGTAATGACTCACGCCTGTAATCCTAGCACTTTGGGACAGTGAGGCAGGAGGATCCCTTGAGGCTGGGAGTTTAAGATCAGCCAAGCAACATAGTGAGACCCTGTCTCTACAAAAAATAGAAATAAAAAAATTAACCAGGCATGGTGGCACACACCTGCAGTCCCAGCTATTTGGAAGGCTGAGAAGCAGGAGGATCACTTGAGCCCAGGAGTTTTAGGCTGCAGTGAGCTATGATTGACAGCTGTACTCCAGCCTGGGTGACAGAGCAAGACCGTATCTCAAAAAAGTATTCAGTACTTGGACACAATATACATTAAATAATTGACTATTTCTCAGGGTTTTCTGGCTGGATCTGAGGTATGATGACGTTGTAAATAGCCTTGGCTACTGACTCATGGCTTGATGATACATGTCTGACCTGCCTTATTTTAGCAGTCTGTTAGTGGGATGTACATTATAGTTATTGTTTGTAAATGGTGTCCTTTGCAATTTTAGGCAAGACAGCAGTATCATTTAAATCATCATTAGAATTAAACAAAATTGTAGTCCCTTCATCTTATCACGTATTTTGCTCTAATTTTATTAAAATAACATAGAGGAATATGCAGACATAAAAGTACCTTCATTGATTTCAAATTAAAGCAGTAAAACAAAATCCCTTTGCCTTATAAATAAAAAGCCATTTGTATATTCTTACTTTAGTTGTTAGTGTGCATACCCAAAAGCAATTTAAACATTAGTTTCCCAAACCATAAGAGTTCAACATGTTTTAAAGATTATTGTATTTAGTGTTCTTGGTGAATATTTTAAATCTCCACTGTAATGCATTGTGGCATTTAGAACATTTACTATCCTCTCGTATATTTTGACATAGTTTATTTTATTATGTGCTCTCTATATGGAGTTGTATTTGTTTTTACACATTTTCTGTGCAAACTGTTTATCTTGTGAAGATTTGTTTTTAAAGATCTTCCTTTAGCTATATGAACAGAAAGAAAATAAAAAGTTTAAGAGTACTGGAGTCCACCTGGAGTCCAAAGTCTTTTGGAGCTTTACCACTGAACAGTTGAAACATTAGTTGTTAAATTACTTAGGGTAACCATACGTTTGTGCTGTGCCTGGGACAGTCCTGGTTTATGTCTCTTGTCTTGGAGAAATTATGAGTATTCCTCCCTTTTTACTCTCAGAAGTGTTCAGAGTTTGATGGGAAGTTATGTGGTCACTCTGTAGATGGGAGACCCTTTTTCCTACAAAGATAGAAAGGCCTAATCTCTATGTTATGCATTGTCATTTTTATTGGTGCCTAACTATAATTTCAAACTGATTTAAAAATTTAAATTTAAGATAAATTTTTCTTCTAAGATCATAAGATTATTTTGCAGGCTCCCATTTTTCTCTTGAGCTACTTGAAAATATGCGTAGTAAAGCCAGCTGACATTCTACTTTTGTCTTACCTCCTATTACTCCAAGAGAGCAGTTTGACACCACAGCTTATTATGTGTGACACCAGATTGCAGAGGTGGCTTTTATTTACTCCTATACTTCCTCCTTGAACATTTCGCCTGATTCTGTGAACTTTGATTATTTTTAACAGAAATTTCTCATTTCATCATTTTAGTAAGTTTTGTTCAAATGTTGACTCTTTTGATGCCACAAACAACTCTTTATATTCTGGTTGCTGTGTGTTTTCCAATAGAAATGTTATTCTGTCTACGAGGATAAATATACTTTTAAGTATCTTGATTCTAAGTACACTTTTAAAGGCAATATTTTATTTTTTCTAACTTTTTCAAATATTGCAACTACTAAAAACATTTTGACAGGTAAAATCAAACTTAGTAGTTATAAATTCAACTAGAATATGCACTTTTGGAGGATAACCTTGTTTTCAGTATTCTCCATAATTTATGGGAAATTTCTGAACACATAGTTTTTAATGATTGATTAATTCCTTGATTGGTTAGAAGTGAATGGGACTACTTTAAGTGTATAATTTATAAAACACTGTCTTAAAAATATTTTTATGCCGTATTTAGTAATGCTTCAGACTTCTTTTATACTTTAGACTTCTTTCTTCAGGGGCCAGATCATTTGACTGTTTAATAATTCATTATTGAAAATGTACACTGAGCTTGCATTTGTCATAATCATTCATTTTAGAAATTATACCACTGTATGGAATGTCAAGCTACATTACCCGAGAAGACCAGTACAGCAAGCCTCCGCACAAAAAACTCAAAGACCGCCAGATTGATCGTCAGAACCGCCTCAATAGTCCTCCTTCTTCTATCTACAAAAGCAACTGCACAACAGTGTACAATGGCTATGGGAAGGGCCACAGTGGTGGCAGTGGCGGAGGCGGCAGCGGCGGTGGGCCGGGAGTTAAGAAAACAGAGCGGCGAGCAAGAAGCAGTCCGAAGTCAAATGATTCAGACTTACAAGGTAACACTAGAGACATTTGCCATAAAGAGGAAATTATTGGGACAGGGACATCCTAAAAGAAACGTCTTTTACATAAAGACATTATTTCCTGATGGTTAGTTTTTCTGTTAAGAATGATGGGGTAGACCTTTTCTGATCTGTTTCTTAGAAAGGAAAGAATATTGCATCATTTATTTTTTATTAATACTTCATGACAGAAATACTACTTTTCGGTCACATGTGCCGTGTAACTTTCTGTTTAATCTCAGTAACAAGTATCTGAAAGTGTTTACACATTAACCTACTTCTTTTGTTTCACTCTAAATAGATAGATGTGGAAGAAATTAAAAATAAAATACTTTTTCTAAGTATAGGCTAATTTAAATCTCACAATAATTATAGCTTATGAAACCAGATATGATTACTGCCACAATGTACTAAAATTTATTATTTTATAACGGGCATGTATTTCTGTTTAGTTTCAGGCATCAGTTATTGTTTAATACCACCTTTTGTATCCTGAATGAAGTATTCATAGACCAAGAATGTGATGGAAGAATCAGGGTTACCACATGTATAGACAGACATCAGCTTAGAAGGGCATATTTTTTTTTTTGTGTAGATTAGTCTTGTAGCTATAGATCAGTTGATGTAGGAGGAAGATATATGTGTTTTAAATGAAGTTTTGCATTGAAATTTAGAGACGACCTATTTTGATGTCACAGGAGGAAAAAACAACAGGCTTTTTATATAGGCACAGAGAAGACTGACTTAAGTGAAGCAAAAGAGGGTAACATTGGATTAGGTATGTGAGTCTACAGCCATAAATTACTGGACAACAAAGACATGAGCAACTGTAAAAGACAGGAAATGAACTGATTATGATGCTCGTTACACCTACTGATTCTTTACCGCATTTCGTCTAGGTAGAAACAGGGACTGTGTCTGTGAGAATGTGTTTGTGAATGGAAAAGGTGTAGGTTGTATACATTTGATTGTCTAGGAAAGACAGGCCTCTGACAAGGGCGAGGAAAGTTAGGCAAAACCAGACACTGGCGTCAACGCTTGCCCCACTGTTATTTAGGAGAGTGAATGGTAGCATGAGAAAGAGGAATAGTAAGATACAGTGAAATGTGAACAGCCGTTTCTCTGAGTGAATGTGTCATGTATTTTTTAAATTTTGTTCTTTATTCTTTCCTTTATTTTCTAAATTTTATGTAGTTATGATACATTATAATTATTAAACAAAACATAAACAAGTGTTATAAAAGAGACTGAAGGTTCAAGAGGCTTTTAAACATCTAATTTCAAGTCAAATGATGCCATAATTTGTAGTTAAATGATACTATAATATCTAAGTTTGAAATTAGCTTATTGACACTTCAACTATATTTGTACAATAGAATTCACACAAAAAAATTAGGGGCACATTTTCCTAAAGAGAATTTTCATCCAAAAAAGAGTCTATAAGCTGTTCAGAAAGCTTTTGAATTTTGAAGTACTTTGATTATTTGACTCATTCTTTAATAATTTTTGCCCTGCCTTACACCAAAAGTGATTTAAAGCAGAAGGTAGATACACATAATAGAGCAGATTAAGTAAGCATTAAGGGGCAAAAAGATGATAAGGGAAGGAAAATAATGTGAAACAGATTGAAGCTACCACAAAAATTAATGCAGTTATGGATTAACTTTGGCAAAAGTAAATACCTTTCTTGTACATATAGTTTTTTCATATCAGATATATCTAAATGTGTAAGCTGTTTTGTATTTTAATATTATAATAGTTGGAAGAGAGGAAATGGATTTGCATTAAGATCTATTCCGAAGTGTTTGCTAACAAAAGTAAATATGTTTATAAGCATTTTGGCATTGTACCTCATGAGAAAGTATTTTGAGTACCCTAGGCTTTTGCTATTGTGTAGAAGACATGTTATTTTGTTGGGTAATAGTGAGATCACTTTTGCCATAGGCTTCTTTCTGGGAACATGTGTTTTCGTGATGAGAAGGAGAACAAGTTTAGTTTGAACGTGGTTTGTTGCTCTTTTCTCATCACATTATTGCCTCCTCAAAATCACCTAAAGTGCTACTCTTCATTTGGTTTAACCATGAAACAAAGAATCAGATGGGGTATGATTTTATGCACTGTCACTCATTTCAATAAGTATCTGAGGGAATTTATGTATTGGATAAAAAATAAATGTTTACCCAAATGAGTGGAAAACTTATGTCCACACAAAAATTTGCGCACAAATGTTTATAGCAGCCTTATTGATAATTGTCAAAACTTAGAAGCAACTATGATGTCCTTCAGTAGGTAAATGGATAAATAAACTGTGGTACATCCAGACAAAGTGGAATATTATTCAGTACTAAAAAGAAATGAGCTCTCAAGCTATGGAAAGACATGGGGGAAACTTAAATGCATATTGTTAAGTAAAAGAAGCCAACCTGAAGGGGCTACATACTATCTGATTCCAACTCTATGACATTCTAGAAGAGGCAAAACTATGGGAACAGTAAAAAGATTAGTAGTTGCCAGGGCTTAGAAGAGAATGAGGGATATAGGCAGGGCACAGAGGATTTTTCTGGCAGTGGAACTTTTCTCTATGATACTGCAATGGTGGATACATGTCATTACACGTTTGTCCAAACCCACAGAATGTACAATACCGAGAGTGCGTCCTGATGTAAACCGTGGACTTCGGTGACAATGCCGCACCATTGATGGTCCGTCAGTTGTAACAAATGTACCACTCCGGTGGGGGGTGTTGACAGGGGAGGCAGGCTGTGCACGTGTGGGGGCAGGAGTGTGCATTGGAACTCTCTGCTCCTTCTCCTCAGTTTTGCTGTGAACCTAAAACTCTTTTAAAAAATGAAGTCTATTCAAAAATAATAAATATTGGAGGAGACTGAGGACAAATAAGGTGAAGCCATGAATAAGACTGTATGTGAAAGATTGCTATAGAGTTGCTTAATGCGGGCCATATATTTGGTTTTGAGCCTCCTGATGGTCAAAGCAAAGAGGAAAATGTGTGTCTGGTGGAGTAGGCAAACATTAAAGCACCTCTTGTTCATGGAGTCCATCTTGTTGCTCCTAATGTTTCAGTTGTGTCTGCCTCAGAATGTGGTTGTGGCTTAGAGGATCCCAAAAGGCTTCTTTCTGCTTTCTCATAAATGTGAGCATTCTTCAGTGTATCTCTGGCGGAGTTTGCTGCAGCTGACTTCTGTACTCAGTAACTAATTTCTTACATAACTTTTCAATTTACAATGGTGCCTGATTAATATTAAACTATAGTTAATACTAGTATGATATACCTGTTTAGGCTCATATGGGGTTTGCACAAGAATAGGATACATGCTTAGCCATGGCATGTTGTGTTTGGTATTTTTCTGTATTCTACTTAATTTAAGCTGTCCTCATTTCCAGAAGAAGCCAACCTTTTTACTTCATAATTTCCTTGCTTTTGAAGGAATCTATTAAAGTTTTTTACCTTTTTACTACTTACAAAGAGCAGATATTTAAAAAAAAAATGTTAAATTTGTACTCAGTCCTGTGCTAAAACTAAGCACACATAAAAGAATCAAACAACTTATGTTAATATAAACAAATGTATTAAAAATATGGAGATAATTATTCTCTTAAGTGCTGGTTCTTGGTTAACTGTGCTTCGGAAACACTGGTGAAACTTCAAAAACAATAGAGATCCAGGACCTCATGTCAGATGTACTACATCAAAATCTTCTTACCAGTTTTGGCATCATGTTGCTGTGGTGGTTTTTTGTTTTTTTTTTTTTGAGACAGAGTCTCACTCTGTTGCCTGGGCTAGAGTGAGTGCCGTGGCGTCAGCTTAGCTCACAGCAACCTCAAACTCATGGGCTCAAGCAATCCTTCTGCCTCAGCCTCCCAAGTAGCTGGGACTACAGGCATGTGCCACCATGCCCGGCTGATTTTTTCTATATATATATCTTTAGTTGGCCAATTAATTTCTTTCTTTCTATTTATAGTAGAGACGGGGTCTCACTCTTGCTCAGACTGGTTTCGAACTCCTGACCTTGAGCGATCCGCCCGCCTCAGCCTCCCAGAGTGCTAGGATTACAGGCGTGAGCCACCGCACCCGGCAGCTTAATATTTTTTACAAATTATTCTATTATGGCGGAGTAAGATATCACTAAATACTTTGATCCAAATAATAACTTACTTGTGGAGAAACTACAGACAAATTTGCTCCAAAGGAGGAGCTAACTCATTAAAAAGATGGTGAATGAGCAGTATATTTATTTTTATTGATTCTTTTTTTTTTTTTGCATTTAATCAACAATGATTTCTAATCCCTACTATATGCCAGGGATTGTTGGGGCTCTGGGAATTAAGAAATAAAAGACATATATAGTTCAGTTTTAGTGGGAGAGAATAAAACAAGGGTATTATTAAGTGCTATACTAGAGACAAGTAGGGCTTCTGTGTTGCCCACTGCACAGAAAGCCAATTACTGAGACAGTGAGGATTGTTAAGGAGGAAAGGATTTATTTCTGTGGATGTGTAAAAGGAAGGAGAATTTATGAATTGCTTCAAATCCACCTCCTGGATCAACAGGGTTGGGGGGTTTTTCTGCAGGTGAAATGAATAATGCATGAGGGGCGTGAGCATCATTATGTGTTTGGGGTGGAGTGCAGGACATGCAAGTGTAGTGAGAACTCATGCTAGTACATATGTCCCATGATCAAAAAATGGTAGATAAGTCCCTCCCAGGGCAGAGATTTTAGTATTATAATGAACTAGGGGTTAACATTGGTTGTTCTTTCAACTTTGTGCATAGGCTCAGTATGGTCTGTGATGGAGTATCACGTATCTTGTTTTCTCCAGAAAAATAGGTGGTGTGAGGTTTTATAGGAGGTTCTGCCATTCCTGGGAAAGAAACTCAGAAGAGAATGCATCAGTAGGACAGAAAGCTCTAAAATTTTGGTCAATAACTTTTACTAAATAGTTCTCTGTTTTCTCCCTAATTTGAGACTGTAGCTGCTAAGTCACCAGTGCTGCAATAAATCTTGTTGGCAAGACCACTAAGAGCTGCCAGCCCCAGCCATAATGTGAACACTGAAAACTGATTTGAAATATGAAGAAACTAAAAACATTGAGAAAATATTTTCTTGCTTATGGAACCCGTTACGGTCCCTGGCTGTTGTGGCACTGCTGTTTATCATTTTGTTTACATTGAGTAGTATTTGCTTTATGAATCTGGGTGCTCCTGTGTTAGGTGCATAAATATTTAGAATCGTTAAATATTCTTGTTGAATTGTTCCTTTCACCATTATATAATGACCATCTTTGTCTTTACCTTTGTTAATTCGAATCCTATATTATCTGATATGAGAATGGCTACACCAGCTTCCTTTTGTTTTCCATTTGCTTAGAATATTGTTTTTCATACTTTCACCTTGAGTCTAAATGATTCCTAATGGGTTAGATATGTTTCCTGGAGACAACAGATATTTGGCTTGTAATTTTTTATCTATTCATCCAGCCTATGTCTCTTCAGTGGGCAGTTCAAGCCATTCACATTTATTGAAGGAACTGATATGTGGGATGCATTTCTGTTCATCTTGTCAGGTAGACCCTTGGTGCTTTGTTTTATGTCTTGAGCCATTGTGGCACCTGGGCTCTGAACTTTAGCTTTTGGGTGATTTTACACTGGTGGGTGTCTATTGTGTTGAACAGAGTATAATGCAGGTCTGAGCATTTCATGCAGGGCAGATTTGGTCTTTGCGAATTCCCTCAGTGATTGCTCATCTGAGAAAGTCTTTATTTCTGCCTCATGTAAGAAAATTAGTTTTGTGGGCTACAAAATGGTAGACTGGCCATTGTTCTGTTATAGAAGACTGAGGATGGGACCCCAATCCCTTCTGGCTTGTAAGGTTTTAGTTGAGAAATCTGCAATTAGTCTGATTGGTTTTCCTTTGTAAGTTACCTGCTTTTTTCACATTACTGCTTGTAGGAGTGCTTCTTTTGGCTAGCCTAATGGCTACTTGTCATGATGATTGTCTCTTTCCCATGAATCTCTCAGGAGTCCTGTGTACTTCTTGTACTTAGATATCTAGATTTCTAGCAAGGTCAGGGAAATTTTCCTTAATTATTCCCTCAAATAAATTATCCAACCCTTGTGTATTTTCTTCTTCGCCCCTAGGAATGCCTATGATTCTTGTGTTTGGTCTTTTACATAATCCCACATTCTTGTTTGTTCCTCTTACTTCTCTGTTCTTTCTCTTTGATTTTTTTAGCTCACAGGTTGTTATCTTCAAGCTCTGAGATTCTCTCTTCTGCCTGATCTAGCCTATTCTTAAGGCTTTCCACTGTGTTTTCTAATTCCTTGAATGAATTTTTCAGAATTTCTATTTGATTTTTCTTTAATTCTTCAATTTCATTAGAGAATTTTTCATTCGTTTCCTGCATTCTTTTTGTGGCTTCTTTGTGTTGGGTTTTTCTATTTCTCTTGTAATTACTGAGCTTTCTTACAATCCATATTTGAAATTCTTTATCTGTCATTGTGACCATTTCATTTAGGTTGGTATCTATTGGTAAGGAGTTATCAATTTCTTTTTGGGGTGTCCTTTCACTCTGATTTTTTGCATTTCTGGAGTTCTTTCACTGATTCCTTTTCATCTGGCCTTTTAATTGAGAGCTGAGGGTGTTAGCTAGGGCTGGCTTATGGCCCTGGCTCTAAGTCCCCAACGCTTGATCCCTGACTGTGCTGGGGAGAAGAGTGCTCGTCCTGAGTTGCCTTTGGGATGTTTTAGCAGGTTTGATGAACCTCTCAGGTTACCTCTGACCTGTTGTCTTCACCTCTTCCCAATGGAATGTAGTGAGTTTGGTCCCCCAGCTTAATCTTGGAGTTGGTAACTTGTACTTGTGGGTATGAATCCACTGCTCTCTAATTGCTTGATTTGGAAGGCACTATGTTTAGCTATGGGGTTGTTCCCCCATCATTGAGTATAGTTTGCATGGAGGAGTCAGCTGCTGAGGTGATCTTTTGTGCTTGTGGTAAGCTCTGGTTCCCCAAGTGTGACGCATGAATGCCCCAAGCTTTAGGAGGACTGTGTAGCTCCCAGGGGGTTGCTTGGTCCCTACTCCCCTTGACATGGGGGGAGGAGCAAAACAGATCCTGGCTAGAATGGGAAAGCCTGAGGAGCTTTGCTAAGCCTCAGTGGGGCTCAGATGTTGCTTATCCGGGTGCTAGGGGGAGCCACTGATATGGGGTTTAGAGCAATCTCTCCAAGTCAGGAGGGCTGTCCCTGGGGTAGGGGGCCTGTTTGTGTGATTGCAGAGGCACCCGGCCACACTCTTTTGATCTCTGTCCACTTGCTCAATTTCTCTGTAGAGGTGAGGCAAGCTCTCTCTCTATTTGCTCCCTGGAGCTCCACAGCCCTCTCCCCTCAGATTAATCTCAATGCTTGTTTTCCCTTCCTGCCCAAAATCGGCTCTCGAGCTACCTCATGGTCCATGTGTCTGATCCTCTGGCCTGGGTCTTTGCTGTCAGTGGCAGTCACAGCTAGGCACATGCCCTTGCCTCAGAGAAACAAGCCTCTCAGCACAGAGCACTCTCACAGTTGCTATGTGAGGAGGGGCCCCGGTCTGGCTCCCTGCACTGCTCTCATGTCTAAGAGGCACTGGTCCAGCCCCACTGTCCAAGCCTCCAGCGGGCGATCCCATGCTGTGTGGAAACAGGCCTTTCAGCACTGAGCACTCACCCAATTGCTATTACGGGGAGAAGCTGCAGTCTCTCTGTACCACTCTTGTGTCTGGGGGGCACTGGTCTGGCCCACCTGACCAAGCTGCCAAGTGGAGATCCTACGGATCACCAGCATGGGGAGAAACAGTTCTCTCAGTGCTGAGCACTCTTGCGATTGCTGTCGCTGGGGGTGGGGGAGCCATAGGTATAAGCTGTCTCAAGCCATAATTGCTTTCTGGGGTACCAGGAATGGGGGAGAGGCAGAGGCGGAAACGTCCAGGCATAAGAAAGCTGGCTCTCTAGTCCCTTGTGGCACTCTCTGGCTGGGTGAGAGCTTCTGTGCCCCGCTGCTTGCTGAAGGCACCCACATTGGGGAGGGCAACACACTTGGCTCCGGCCTTCTATGGATTTGTTCTGCACCGGACACTGTCCTCTCCTCTCTTTCTTCGTTTTTCTCATCTTCGCAGCCCTTCTCAGTGGGGTCCTCAGAAACCTCTGTTGTCTCTCACGGCGATCTATAACCCAGCTGCAACTGCTCTCATCTCTCCTCAGTCCAACCTTCCACCCTCCAGCTGGGACTGTCTGAGAAGTGCTGTCTCTAGTCGGCTGTCTTGCCGCCTCCTCTCCAATATTTTTGTGTTTTTAGCGCTTGCATAAAGTGTAATTCTTCTTAAACTATATTGACTTTTTAATATATTTTTCAAAAGTATTAGGGTATTTTTACACAAAAATCCAAACTAAAATTCTTATATAGTCATATTTACTTTGGGAGCAGTCTTTGTGTTATGCAGAGATACAACATTGAAGTTAATGTGAAATAGAAATTTGCTTTAATGACTCCATTCCTTAGATTCTTCTGCCAGGAGAGAATAGCAATACAGTTCTTAATTTGGACTAAAAAAAAGCCCACTCAGGTTTATTTAAAAAAAAAGGAAATAAATTTATATTTTAAATGTTTTTAGTTCACTAATATAAGTAATATTTGTCTCCGCACATGTACAAATGGTCTGATGTAGTCATTTCCTTTTCTCCTTCCCCATATTGAGTTTCTGAACAAATATGAACCACAATCAGCGATGAGTAGTAAGGTCAGTTTTCTTAGCAGCCATCTATTAGTATAAGAAATATAGGCAGAAATCTCAGCTGTTTTGTTATTGGATAGTTCACTCAGCATCGTAAGGTGTTACTGATCTCTGACATAGCATTACAGATTTTTAGCTTACAGATTTTTAAAATCACAGCATGATTTTAGCTTATAGATTTTGATGTTCTACTAACTTTATATGATTGTCTGAATCTTTAAGATAGTGTTCAGCTTTTTCTTCTTGATATTTTCTTTTTACAAATTTTCATGGTAGAGTTGAAATAACTGTATTACAATGAAACTTTATGTGATAATTATAATACAAACATTTCTGACATTGTCTGGCATTTTGTTGCTTTCATTTAAAGTGCTTTCATTTATGTTCTTTCATTTGATCCTTGTAACCCAGTGAGGTACATTGGATAGGTGTAGTGAACTCATTATACCTGTAAGAAAATGGAGATGCAAAGAAGTTCAATAATTTGGGCAAGGTACTGAAGCTATAGCATTAAGAGCTGGGATTCAAACCAGCCCCTCGCCTGTAATCCTAGCACTCTGGGAGGCCGAGGCGGGCGGATTGTTTGAGCTCAGGAGTTTGAAACCAGCCTAGCCTGAGCAAGAGCGAGACCCCGTCTCTACTAAAAAAATAGAAAGAAATTAATTGGCCAACTAAAAATATACAGAAAAAATTATCCAGGCATGGTGGCACATGCCTGTAGTCCCAGCTACTTGGGAGGCTGAAGCAGGAGGATTGCTTGAGCCCAGGAGTTTGAGGTTGCTGTGAGCTAGGCTGATGCTATGGCACTCTAGCCTGGGCAGAGTGAGACTTTTTCTCAAAAAAAAACAAAAAACAAAAACAAAAAAACCCAGCCCCTCAAGTCCACTGCTCTTTACATTATATCCTGCTACCTACCCCCCTTGTTATCCATGATCATACTGGATTCTCTGTCCTTAATATTCTTAATTTTATATATTTGCATGTCTTAATCAAAACATTTGCAGAATTTTATTTTTATTTCATACAGTTTAAGAATAGTAAGTTACAGTCTGTGAGACCCAGTTTGCAAATTTTTCTCTGTTCATCTAATTTTTTCCAGTCTTTTTTATTCTAAGCATTTTCTGTCACTGCTGACTCCTTCCTCTGCCCTTCCTGTTTAAAAGCCACAAACTGGCACCTTCTCTGAATGTGTGAGTAACGTTATATAGTACTAACGTTGGCTCACATAGAAGACTGAATTGAAAATTTCTTGGGTTTGTTCATCTTTGTCAAATGATAAAGGGAAGCAAATAAGTTAAAGCCTTAGTCTCCAAATAACTATTTACTTTTTTATAAATCTGTTGCTCTTTAACTTCTTATTGATATAATATTGATTAAAAATAATTATGAAAATAGTAGAAATACTAATAATAGCCCCTTCTTCCATGTGCAATACACTACTAAATCTTTTCCATGTGTGCTGTCATTTAATCCTTGGAACTACTCTGTGAGACAAGTTATGTTATTCCTCTGTTCCAGAAGAGGAAGCAGGTCAAGTTTCCTCAGAAGGTCAAGTAACTTGTCCAGGGTAGAATGTTGATTCTAATTAAACTATCCTCTGAAGTTCTTTTGTTTGCCATTTGGACAATTGATATTCTTGTAGAAAGTCTTTAATTTCTCATAGTACACTTGAATAGTGCAAATTACGTCTTAGCTATGTTTCATTTTATAATAGTGTATCAAGTGCTCAAAGCTGTTGATTTCTGGAAGTGTAAAGCATTGGAGAAAACAGTGGTCAAATGAGATAGCAATGATAATATAAAGTTAGAATAATGATTTTGGTACCTTATCAAAGGCAATTTTGTTTGAATGACGTGAATATTCTTTCTACGTTCTTCTACAGAGATTGTTTATGGAAGTTTTTTTTTCCACCTGATTATCAAGTTCTTAAAGTTTCTGAAATTGCACAGCCTGGGAGACCAAGACAGATCCTTGCTTTTGAACTACGAATGAATATTATTGCAGATGCTACGATTGACTTGCTGTTTACCAAAAATAGGGTAATTATTGTAATAATATAGTAGAAAATAGTGTTTAAAATTTGAACATTATTTCCCAGAGTTTTTTTCTGGTGATTAGTCCTATACTTAGATTCATTTCTATGAGCCTTTCCCCCTCCAAATAATTATATGTATGTTACTGTCGTCATACTTTTACTAAATGCCAAATAATGGAAAGAAATTAATAATAGATCTTCACTCTGTGTTCTGGTTCATTTTCTCCTTTATATCTGGCTAAATTGTTTTAGTGTATTTTTGGTAAAAATTTGAACTTTTGTTCTTAGAAACTTATAATATTTCATATCATTGATAATTATATTTCTTTTGTGATGATAACTAAAAAGTAAAGATGATGAGAATATAATTATACCGAATGTTTTATATGAATTAATTTTTTTCTTTTGGTAGGAGACAAATGCTGTACATGTCAATGTAGGAGCTGGCTCATATTTAGAAATTAATATTCCAATGACAGTTGAAGAAAATGGTAAGCTCTAATATAACCTTTCTGTTTTAAATGATTAGAGAAATATAAACTGTATAGTTTGTTAATCCTTTTAGACTAACATTAATAGTGCTTTTTTTCAGTTTTTTATTTATATTTATATTAGGTTAAGAGTAAATATTAATTATTTTTAATAATTAAGCCTAATATTTAATTAAATGTTAAATTAATAATTTAATTAATTTAGTAATTAATTTAGTAAATAATTAAGCCTATTTATATTAGGTCATTAAGCGTAAATATTGCATAATTAAGTTATTTGAGCATTTAGAGTGAAGGGAAAAATTTTTTAATCAAGTTCAGTCTTATAATTCTATGCTTTTATTATACCTTATACATCTCTTTTGTAGGACTGAGCATAATTTGCTTAATGTGTGTTTTTCCTGTTAGACTATTGCACTATGAGAGCAGGTTCTGTGACTTTCTTTTCACTAGTGTATTTTTAGGCAGAACCCAGTACTTGGCATCTGGGCAGTACTTGATTGAATGACTAAAAGTTTTTTAGTGGCAGGGAACCTGTACCCTTGGATATTGTTAGTAGATTTTGTTAGGGAGTAGATTGAGTACTTTGAACAGCATAAGTTTAAGAAATCAGAATATTTCACAATGAAAATATTAAATAATACCCTCATAGCTATAGTTGCATCTGAGCTGTGGTAATCTAAGTTCATTATACATTTGAAATGTGGGGAAAGATACAAGTTAATCACTAACATGAATAGATACATTTTATATTTATCAAATTATTATATAAACTTCTTAATTTTGCCACCTTATTCCCATCTTATTACATTTCTAATTGATAGCAGTTAAGATAAAATTCTGCTTTACTTACTTTCTTGAGAGTAACAGAATAATAAGTCACCTACATTTTAAAATCACTTATTGGCAGAGTTAATGCTTCTGAGTATAATTATTCTTTGTGTGTAATTCTTAGCCCTTGTTTATAGTTCTGTCACTTATTTTGGTTCTACTGTAAGGAGAAAGCAGGCAGAGGAGTTGACTAGGTTCATTAGCTTACTTAAAGTGGTAGCATTTGGGCCTGCCTGATTAGATAATCAATTGAAAAAGTGACCGAGAATGGCATGGTGTGCCATAGATTGGGGCTATTTTAGTGAAGAACTAAACTTTACCTAGTTTTAAAAGAATAATCATGCCAAGTCTTGAAGCAGATGCTTGAGATTCTCTAGGACTGCTGATTCAGAGTAGGCAGTTAAAAAGAACCATCTTTTAGAGAAGTATTGATTACAGGTATGTAATGGATCAGGGGTTGCACAAAATTGATAATAGTTCAATTAAGGAAGTGCTTTTACCTTTTTTATTTTTGTTTTTTTACATTAGAGATGGGGTCTCACTCTGTCACCCAGGCTGTAATGCAGTGGCATGATCATAGCTCACTGCAACCTTGAATTGGGCTCAAACCATTCTGTCACCGCAGCCTCCCACGTAGCTAGAACTACAGGCACATGCCACCACGCCTGGCTAATTTTTCTACTTTTTTTTTTTTTTTTTTTTTGGTAGAGATGGGATCTCACCATGTTGCCCAGGCTGGTTTTGAACTCCTGGCCTCAAGTGATCCTTCCACCTTAGCCTCCCAAAGTAGTGGGATTACAGGAATAAGCTACCACAACCGGCCCCTTTTCAGGTTCTTGGAGATAAAGCTTAGGTGGCTTTTAAGGTGATTGTCTGAAGGGAAAAATGGACTTAGGTCTCAGGCAAGAACAATATATAACTCTAAACAAATAAATATAAAACATTTTTAGAGATTCCCGTATTTGAAAAAAAATGCTGACAGCAGGATGCCTGCGGACCTGCCCTGTAATAATGACCATAGAAGTAGTGTTGATGGAAGGGGGCCTCATCAGGAAGCGAAGTGTAACACTCTAAACTTTTCTGCTTTTTTTGAAAATGGATGATATTGTTGGGAAACTGTCATTACATGAGGGCTAGATATTGTTTAGAAACTGTTGTGATATAGGAAGTAGTTGAAAATGATGAAAATATGTACCCTTGAGTCAGTGGAAGAAGAAAAGGTATGGGATTTGTCTTAAATAAGTGTTTCTATCACTTAGAGAATAAACTTGTAGTTTTGTATAGGAAAGAAAAATCAGGATAGATGTCATGTGGAGTTGGAACTTTCTTCCTTCAGAGGTATCCAAAATGAGAAGGATCACTTACTATGTTAGCAAACTCCCTGTCATTGAGGTATATTTAAATAGTGACTGATCATTTTCCAAAGATTCCTTCTTTGGGTGGTGATAGGAGTTGGTTCCAGTCTAAAGATTTTTAATTGTGTAATTTTTTTTCTGGTTCTTAATTTTTATGTTTTTATTTATTAGGTTATACCCCTGCAATTAAAGGACAGCTCTTACATGTTGATGCCACTACCAGCATGCAATATCGGACCCTTTTAGAAGCAGAAATGTTAGCAGTAAGTGTGTAGAATATAATGATAAGCATACTTGTACGAAATACAAATCTGGTTTTAATTTTCTGATGTAAAATTTAAATAACCAGGAAATCATTGAATGGTCTATCTTCTAGTTCAAGGACCAGTAAGTGCCTTTGACCCTATGTTTGGGAAGAGGAGTGCATTCCCAGTGTATGGACTCCCTTTGGCATCTCTCTGTTGCTCTACTTCTAGTATAGGGGAAGTGAATAAAAGGCAATGATACATATGTTTTGGCTTTAAGAAGTTGTTTTTAAACTTCGTTGTATAGCTGGACTAAATCTCTTCTAAGTTGTAAATAAGATAATTTATGTTTTCCAGCCCCATTGAATTCTTTCTCAAGGCTTAAATAATGTGATTTATTGTGCCTTTAAATTGATGAGTAAGGTGAAAGAAAGGAAATCTTGTTGATACCCTGGATTGCTCCATATTTGAAACAGAAACAGTGTTGGAAATACCCATGATTGAAATTGCAGGTTAAGGACTCAGTAATAATCTGGCAGATTATTATTATTTTTTTATCAGGGACAATAATAACAAAAGCCACTATGTAGAATGGTTGATAGAAGATTCTATTATATAAGATGGTGCCAGAAGGTCTTTAATTACTTGTATTTAAGCAAGCATCTTACACATGACATATATAAAAATTAAGAAAAGTTTTCAATTACCAAGAATACATAGAATAGGATAAATATATATTAAGCTGGCATATTCAGCATTTTAGTGAATTTTCGAGCTATTGCTGATAAATAGTGCTGAGCAACAGTGCTATTCTTGGGCAGGCAGCTATTGCCTTTCAGAAATGCCAAGCTTTGCAGTAATACTAATGTCACTTTGTGTGACAGTATACATTGCAATCTATCTTCCCTTATCCTGCACCTCTCACTTAACAGATGAGACTTAAGGAGAAATTAGGGATGTTGGTTGTTACTCCATTAGTTTAGCTAGAATGCAGTGTCAAAACTGTAGCTTAGTTTGTTGTTCTCAGAGTCTTTTGACTACATCATGGCTTAATATTTCAAGGAGCTGGATGTAGCCATGGATATTGACCTTCAGCCATATATTGAAATCTCAAAGAGACCTTCGGTTCAACTCAGTAGGAAACTAAGTTTTAATTACTCACCAGTGTGTGTGACTTCATTTCTAATGCTGATCACACAATGTCATATTTTAAGCTCTAACATTTTTACTTAACATTTGTTTTGCAAGTTCCACATCAATGCCAGCTACCCCCGAATATGGAACATGCCACAGACATGGCAGTGTGAATTAGAGGTTTATAAAGCCACCTACCACTTCATCTTTGCACAGAAGAACTTCTTTACAGGTAATTTTCTAATGAATATAAATATAGTGAGATTTATCACAGTGAACTTATATTCAATGCATTTTGCATTTAAATTCAACAAAGGATTTGATGACATGATTTATACTTTCTTACTTTTACACTTCATTTTAGGATGAGGATATCAAAGAGAAAATTAAAATATAGGCATTTTCTGTTCTAAGCCAAACAAGGAAATTATAAACCCCAAATTGAACTTAGAAGGAAATGAAAGAATTCAGTTTAGGCCAGTGCTTTGTATCAGTCTAGTGGGGGATAAGATGGGGATGATGAATCAATTCCTCTGTCTTCCTGAATTAGGCATCAACGTGGCTTCATTATTTTGTTTTAATTATTATAATCCACAACACTATATTCAAATAGCTAAATGTTATTTTTATATTTGGAGTTCCTATTTAATCTTTTCTGTTGGCATGGATAGATGATTAGTGCTATCACTAGTTGAAAAAAAATTCCTTTATTTCTTGCAGCATACAGTGATAGCTGTGCGTATTTTGTGGATATAAGAACTTGTATTATTGTCTGTGAATAGCACAAATGTTACTACATAAAAATAAGTGGCATTTATTGAGCCTCCCTCTAAAAAGTTTAGCTCCATAGAGTTTATCTGATTCACGAGTGGCAGTGACTACCTCAACAGAAACCTAATCTTTGCTTGACTGCTTGCTACATTTAGCTATCCATCCATCCATCTGTGCAACAGTCATTTACAAGCATCTAGTCTGTGCTGACTATTATTAGATATTTAGGGGTATAGTGGTGATTAAGGTATGCATGGATAGTCCTATCTTGGCAATACTACTAGTATAATGTTGGGTAAATTACCTCACTGTTTAAGCTTCGATTTTCTTACTGAAATAGGGAAAAATTTTCTACCCTAATTTTGCTATTGCTAGAGTTTTGGCCTTTTAAAATGCCTTTTACTGCAGTATGTTCAATCATAAGTGTTTTGTATTTGTTTTCTTGTTTGACTGGGAGCCTTATCTTGGGGACTAGACACAGTGCTTCTGCCTTCCTAGAGTTGTAAACTTCAAGACTTGAGTCAGTGTCCCAGCAATAGAAATTTTAACAGAGTCCCTGGCAAGTTAAGCTTTTGCTAGTGAAGCTGAGCTTTGATTGAGCACTTCCCACTTGAAATTTATGGAAAAAAAATAATAGCTAAAACTTAACAGTGTGTATTCAGTATCACATCAAAAAAAATAATCCACCATGACCAAGTGGGCTTTATCCCAGGGATGCAGGTATGGTTCAACATATGTAAATCTATAAATGTAATTCAACACACAAACAAAAGCAAAACAAAGATTATATGATCATCTCAATACATGCAGAACATACATTTGCCAAAATTCAGCACCTTTTTATGATAAAAACTCTTAATAGGCACAGATGGAACATATCTCAAAATTATAAAAGCCATATATGACAAACCCACAGCCAACATCATAGTGAATGAGGAAAGTTGAAAGCATTCCCACTAAGAATAGGAACACAACAAGTATGTCCACTGTCACTACTTCTATTCAATATAGTGCTGAAAGTCCTAGCCCGAGCAGTCAGGCATGAGAAGGAAATTAAGGGTATATAAATGGGTAAAGAGGAGGTCAAATTTTTGCTCTTTGTTGATGATATGATCTTATATCTAGAAAACCCCAATGATTCCACCAAGAGAATCCTGGAATTGATAAATAAATTCAGCAAAGGCTGAGGTTTCACAATCAATGTATACAAATGAGTAACATTCCTATATACCAGCAGTCAAGCTGAGAATCAAATCAAAGACTCAATTCCTTTTACAGTAGCGTCAAAGAAAATAAAATACCTAGGAATGTATTTAACCGAGGAGGTGAACAATCTCTACAAAGAGAGCTATTAATTACTAAGCAAGGAAATTGTAGATTATGTAAACAAATGGAAAAACATCATGCTTATGGGTCGGCAGAATCAACATTGTTAAAATGTCTGTGTTTCCCAAAGTGATTTACAATTTCAATGCAATCCCCATTAAAATAGCAATGCCATTTTTCATAGATCTAGAAAAAATAATTCTCTGCTTTGTTTGGAACCAGCAAAGAGCCTGAATAGCCAAAGCAACGTTAAGCAAAAGAAACAAATCTGGAGGCATCACTTTACCAGACTTTGAGCTATACTACAAGGCCATAGTAACCAAAACAGCATGGTACTGGCACAAAAATAGAGACACAGACCAATGGAACAGAACAGGAAACCCAGATCTAAAATCATCCATGTATTGCCATCTGATCTTTGACAAAATAGACAGTAATTTACATTGGGGAAAAGAATCCCTATTCAGTAAGTGGTGCTGGGAAAATTGCATAGTCACATGTAGAAGATTGAAACAGGATCTATCTCTCTCACCACTCACATAAATTAATTCAAGATGGATAGCAGACTTAAACCTAAGGCATCAAACTATAAGAATTCTAGAAGAAAATGTTGGGAAAACTCTTCTAGATAAAGACCTAGGCAAAAAATTTATGAGGAAAACCCCAAGGGCAATCGCAGCAGCAACAAAAATAAAGAAATGGGACTTAAGTTAAAAAGCTTCTGCACAGCCAAGGAAATAATCAGCAGAGCAAACAGACAACCTGCAGAATGGGAGAAAATATTTAATATTGTACATGTGATAAAGGGCTGATAACCAGAATCTACAAAGAACTCGAGCAAATCAGCAAAAAAAGATCAAACAACCCCATTAAAAAGTAGGCAAAAGACATGAACAGAAGCTTTTCAAATGAAGATATACTCATTAATGGCCAATAAATACATGAAAAATGCTCAGTATCACTAATCATGAGAGAAATGCAAATCAAAACCACAATGAGGTATCACCTAACCCCAGTGAGAATGGCTTTTATCAAAATGTCCCAAAACTATAGATGCTAGTGTAGCTGCAGAGAGAAAGGAACACTTAATACATTGTTGGTGGGACTACAGACTAGTGCAACTTCTATGGAAAATAGTATGGAGAGTCCCCAAAGAACTAAAAGTAGACCTACCATTTGATCCCACAATCCCATTACTTGGTGTTTAACCAAAAGAAAAAAAAAAGCCATTTTCTGAAAAAGACACTTGCTCTAGAATGTTTATTGTAGCACAGTGCACAATTGCAAAGATGTGGAGTCAACCCAACTGCCCATGAATTCATGAGTGGATCAATAAAATGTAGTCTATACCATGGAGTAGTACTTAGCCATAAAAAATGAATTAATACCTTTTGCAACAATCTGGATGGGACTGGAGACCATCCTCCTAAGTGAAGTATTGCATGAATGTAAGAACGACTGCCACATGTATTCACTATTAAGTTGGACTAACCGATCAACACTCGTGAGCCCAGATGAAAGTAAAACTCAATGGAAATCATGCAGGTGGGAGGGGAGAGGTGAGGATGGGTGAAACCATACCTAACCTGTACAATGTACACTACCTGGGTGATGAACATACTTAAAACTTAAAAAGAAAATTCAGTGAAAGATACCGTTTCTTATTTATTAAATATCAAAACAAAAACCAGAGAGATACGTAGAAAGAAATAGAATGCAGGAGAGGGTACAATGAAATAAATAGGCAAGCATACATTTCTCGTTGGAGTGGAAATAGATTCACCTCTCCTAGAAAGGAATTCTATAATTTATAATAGCCTTGAAAAAATTTCTAAATTTGAACGCAACAATTCTGCTCAGGAATCTCTACTAACAATAATCCTGAATATGTAAAATATCTTGTGCAAAAATATACAGTACATGGTGATATTATATATAACACAAAAATTTGGAAAGGGTCTACATATCCAACTATAGCAAATGGTTAGGTATCCTTGTTAATATAGTGTGAAGAAAAAGGAAAGAAAACAGTTAAGTAAATCCTGGAAATCTCTTTAATGAACTATTGTACACAATTTATGTAAATATGTACAAAATAACATGGAAAAATATGAGTTCAATGAAAAAAGCGACACATAAAACATGTACATATGGGATAGTATCAAAGTCTACACAGAAAAATAACTAGGGGAAATGTATCCACAATCTTGCTTATTTGTGTAGTAGAATATCAGGTGATTTTTTTTCTTTTTGTCTTCTTAAATTTTGTGAAAAAAGTAACATATATTAAATATATGATTTTTTTTTGGTTTGTAACTATGGTAAACATCTGTTTACTGTCAAATTATTTAACTACATCTTAATCATCTTTAAATATTTCAGTATAAAATTTTTTTATTTACAGAAGAAAAATTAATTCCTGACTGATATTAGAATCTGCGTATTTTGTTTTCTGAATTTCAGTTAACTTTACTTTCTCTCCCCTACCCCAACAATTTTAGATTTAATTCAAGACTGGTCTAGTGATAGTGCTCCAGACATTTTTTCATTTGTTCCATATACATGGAATTTTAAAATCATGTTTCATCAATTTGAAATGATATGGGCTGCTAATCAACATAATTGGATTGACTGTTCCACTAAACAACAGGAAAATGGTAAGAGATTTTTAAAAATTAGTTTAAATAGTTTCATTAAAACAAATACCAACAAAGAAAATTAGTATTGATTTTATAGTTTTAATAGATACTAGTAGTGATTTTTTTCCTCATTATCTTGTGAGACTCTCAGAGGACTATTTCAGTTTTATTGGACTAAACACGTCACCTTCAATTTAATTTTGTGTAGGTGTCCATTTTAGACAATTTTATGATTTAAACTTTACTGGCATTGAAGTGAATTTACTTTTTCTTCTTTTTTTTTGTAGTATATCTGGCTGCCTGTGGGGAAACATTAAACATTGATTTTTCTTTGCCTTTTACGGACTTTGTTCCAGCTACATGTCATACCAGGTTCTCTTTAAGAGTATGTATAATTGGATGCATTGTTTATTCCACAAGGTTTATTAGTATTAAGTTTGATTTCCCAAAGCTTATTTTTACTCTTCTCTGGCTAGCCCATTGCCACCCAAAGGTATTTTTTCTTTCCTCCAATGTTCACCAGCTTTAGTGTCCCGAAGTTCTTGCTGTGTCCACTGTGTAATTAACTACCCCTACGAAATTGGGCAATTACAAAAAAATCCCTGAGCTGATTATTTTCTTAGAGCTTATTTCTGATCTCTCAGAAGATCAGAGATCTTCTGGTGGCTGGTCTATATGTTAAGAACCCTATCTTCTGTGGCTGGTCTATATGTTAAGAACACTTTCTAGCTCTAATGTGTACTATGTCTATGAACTAATTTTACACTTTCCTATATTTGATTCAAGAAATAACCACAAACATCTTTTTTTTTTTTTTTTCCTCTGAAAGCCAGCTCTTAATTTTCTAACCTCAAAATTCTGCGGAACACCTAATTGTAGGGTAGGGGCAATCAGTAGTAATTGTAGTAGTAATGGTGGTTATGGTGGTAAAACAGCAACAATAATAGGAGCAGCTAACACCTGTTAAACAATTTTTGTGTGCTAGGTAGACACTGTGCTGTGTGCTTTCTATATAGTAATTCATTTAATTCTCAGAACAACCTTCTTGAGGTAGTTAGAATTGTATTTATAGACTAGAATACTGAGGAACAGAGTTTATGTAACTTGTCATGTAGCTAGTCCATTGCTAGACAGTAGAGTTTAGGACTCTATTCTTTTAACTCTACTTTGCTGCCTTAGGCATCAAGATGAACAGAGAATAGAAGACCTGTAAGGAAAAAAATGAAAGCAAATGAAGATCCTTTGATATGCCAATTCTGAATTATTAAAAGCCAATTGAAACAAGACTTACTAGAATCAAAGACAATACTATTTTAGAAATTAATAAAAATACAGAATACATTCCACCCGAACTTACAGTCAAGTTTTTTTAAACTGACTTTCATATGAAATTTCCATGAATACCCATGGAAGATAATCTTTTCACTGCGACGTGAAAACTATGCTTTCTTTTCCTGATTTTTTCCCCTTTATTTTTCAATCCAAATTTAGTTTCAGTCAATGTAACATCTTACTCCAGTTACTTAACTGACTGTTAATGTAAAATCTATTAAAAATTTGCTTATTCTCACTTAAATTTGTTTTCAAGGTTGGTGTAGATAGGTTTGGCTGTAAATAGTAACCTAACATATTTATGCATCAATTTTATTACTTTGGATCATTATAAATTATTTTTTAGGGAGAAGATGTTGATCTTCATTTGTTTCTACCAGATTGCCACCCTAGTAAATATTCCTTATTTATGCTGGTAAAGAATTGCCACCCAAATAAGATGATTCACGATGCTGGCATTCCTGCTGAGTGTCAAAGTGGCCAGAAAACAGTTAAACCAAAATGGCGTAACATTACCCAGGAAAAGTGAGTACATAAAATTAGTGACTTAAGTGTTTTGTGTTTATGAGTGGATAAATTATTGTTCTTTCAAAAACTAATTTTGTTATCTGTAACTTGTATCTGTATAGAATTACAGGAATAAGTGTCTGACTAGAGACTTTGTTTTTTATTCTTCAAAGGGCTGGTTGGGTTGAATGCTGGACTGTCCCGAGTGTCATGCTTACAATTGATTATACATGGCATCCAATTTATCCACAAAAAGCAGATGAACAGCTGAAACAGTCATGTAAGTGTTTTTATATAATATGTACTTTCAAACAGCTGCTGTTTTGATTGATAATCACCAAAGATGCAAGGAAGAAAATAAAAAAATTTTTAGAAATGCATTTATTCTTATGACATAATAATATAAATTTATAGTCTTTTAAATATTTTGGAATAATTATAGCTAACTTTTGAGCATTTACAATGTATCAATACTGGGCCAAGTAGTTTCCTGGTTTCTTTTATATCATTTAATCCTTACAACAGCTCTATGAGATAGATATTCTCATTTTAGAGTTGAGAAAATATGCTCAGAGAAGGTAAGTAGTTTTCTAAAGGTCTGCCAAACTAAAAGCAGCAGAGCTTGAATGTGAAACAGGGTGTATGTGAATCTATCAATTTAAGGTGCCTGATTATGTGAATGTTAGTTTCTTTAATGTATTAGACAACTATCACATAATTTATAGTTTCCTAAAGGTAATCTGCCTTATTACCTGTGTCTTAAAAGGAATTAGAATCAAGTGATTTTTTTTTTTTGGTATTTTTCCAGTGAGTTAAGTTTCAAAGAATAGTTTCTATAGTTGTTTATGTGTATGGTGGCTTGATAATGTTACACTGTATTTGAATAGCTATTTATGTGAAAACAACTTTGTTGTTTAAATGCCCAAGTAGAGTTAAGGTTTAGTTGTGACCCAAATTTATATTGCAGGAACTCAATGAGAGTATTACTTATGTTAACAGGAACTTTTCACTGATTCTACGCAGTCTGATTTATGTATATCTCTCCATATTTCAATGAAGTCTATTCTTTGCTTTCTTAATTATTGATCTTTCAGGCCTGCTTTTGCTTTATACATTTATATAATGATTAATTGATTTCTTATTTGCAAGATAAAATTTTTTAGTGAATACTTCCTTGAAGAACATCTAAGAAGTCATTTGCTCCCCCTCTCAAACATTAATGTTTTCTTTCCCTCAATTTATTCCAGTGTCAGAAATGGAAGAAACAATGCTATCTGTATTAAGGCCATCCCAGAAAACATCAGACAGAGTTGTTTCTTCTCCCTCTACTTCTTCACGCCCACCTATTGATCCTTCAGAACTTCCACCAGATAAACTTCATGTAGAAATGGAACTTTCCCCAGATTCTCAGATAACTCTCTATGGACCTCTATTGAATGCCTTTTTGTGCATAAAGGTATGACTTTAAAAAGAACTTACACATTTAAACATAGGCAAAGAAGTTAATTAAAAATTGACACCATTTGAAATAGCTAGTTGGATGATTCGAAGGCTGGATTATGTATGGTGTTGGGACTTGGGATGCTAGACTGAATTACACAACTGTATATTAAAAATAGTGCTTTTCAGTGCTCGCTTCAGCAGCATACATACTAAAGTTGGAACCATACAGAGAAGATTAGCATGGCCCCTGTGCAAGGATGGCATGCAAATTTGTGAAGTGTTCCACATTTTTTCGTTTTACCATATCCTTACAAAATTCTACATTATGGATATGCTATCATATATTTAAACACCATTAATTGTTGGATATTTGGAAGTTTCTAAATTTTTGCTCTCAAGAAGAATATAATAAACATTATTGTACATAATAAAAGTACTTTCAGTTCAACATTTTTTGTTCTGCATTTATTATATCTAGGAATGGTGCTAGCCCTGCTGGAGATAAAGATGATATAGCATCTATTTTCAAGTAGATAAGCTAGAGGAATAGGTAGAAGGATAGATATGTACATATTTTAACATATTTTAATTAATGCAGCAATAGAAATACTTGTTATCTGAGAATAATTGGTACCAGGAAAAGTATATTTCAAGTAAACCCATTAAAAATGGAAAATTTTATGATAAATAATGGACAAAGATTTGTTTGCAGTTTTATTTAAAAAATTGATTTCCATCTTAATTTCCTCCTTAATGTAATAATCTTTCAGCAGAAGGTTCTTTAGTTTCCATGACTTTGTGTAGAAATGAAAGTTTTTGTTGGAGTCGATTTCTAATTTTATTCCACTGTGGTCTGCAAAGATACATGGTATAATTTCTATTTTTTAAAATTTGTTGAGATACGCTTTGTGGCCTAGGATATGGTCAGTCTTCGAGAATGTCCCATGAGCTGATGAGAAAAACGTATATTCAGTGGTTTTTGGGTAGAATGTTCTGTAAACGTCAGTCAGGCCCATTTGTTCTAGAGTTCTGTTTAAGTCCATTGTTTTCTTGTTCATTTTCTGTTTGGAGGATCTGTTCTGTTCTGTCAGAGGCATGTTGAAGTCCCTGACTATTGTGGTGCTGCTGTTTATCATTTTGTTTAGTTCAAGTAGAAATTGCTTTATGAATCTGGGCACTCCCATGTTCGGTGCATAGATATGTAGAGTTGTTGTGTCATTATTTTGTTGATTTGAGGACTGAGTTATCTGATTTGAGAACTGCTCCACCAGCTCTCTTTTTGTTTCTATTTGCATTCAATGTTTTTTTCTATTCCTTCACCTTGAGTCTAATTGAGTCCTTATGCATTAGATATGTTTCTTGAAGACAGCAGATTCTTGGCTTGTGTATAGTTATCCATTCTGCCAGCCTATGTCTCTTCAGTGGGCAGTTCAAGCCATTCACATTTATTGAAGGAATTGATAAGTAGTGTGGATTTTTGTTTATACTGTTGAGTAGAACTTTGGTGCTTAGTTTTATGTCTTGAGCCATTGTGGTATCCATCTTTGACCTTTAGCTTTTGAATGATTTTACGCTGGTGAGTGTCTATTGTGCTGATCCATGTGTAATGCTGTTTTGAGTATTTCCTGCAGGACAGGTCTTGTTTTGACAAATTCCCTCAGTGTTTGCTTGTCTGAGAAAGACTTTATTTCCCCCTCATAAATGAAACTTAGTTTTTCAGGTACAAAATTCTAGGCTGGGGATTATTCAGTTTGAGAAGACAGAGAATGGATCCTCAGTCCTTTCTGGGCCAGTAAGATCTCAGTTGAGAAGTCTGCAGTTAGTATGATAGATTTTGCTTTGTGTGTTACCTGCTGCTGTCACCTTACAGTTCATAGGAGGGCCTCTTTTGTGTTTATTTCAGCCAGTCTAATGACTATATGTCATTGTGTTTTCCTCTTTGTGATGAATCTCCCAGGAGTCCTTTGAGCTTCTTGTACCAGGATATCTAGATTTCTAGCAGGGCCAGGGAAATTTTCCTCAATTATTTCCTCAAATAAATTATCCAACCCTTTTGTATTTTCTTCTTCACTTTCATGGATGCCTGTAATTCTTACGTTAGGCCTCTTCACATAATCCCATATTTCTTATAGGCTTTGTACTTTTATTTCTCTGCTGTATGTCTATGACTGACTTGTTGAATTGAAATGTGTTGTCTTCAAGCTCTGAGAGTCTTCCTTCTGCTTGATCTAACATATTCTTAAGGTTTTCCACTGTGTTTTGTAATTCTTTGAATGAATTTTTCATTTTTCAAACTTTTGTTTCATTTTTCTTTAATATTTCAATTTCTTGAGTGAATTTTTCATTCCTTTCTTTCATTTTTTTTGTGGTTTCTTTGTGTTGGGTTTCCATTTCATCTTGCATTTCATTGAGCTACCTTTGAATCCATGTTCAGAAATCTTCATCTGTTGTTTTGATATTCCAATTTTCGTTGGTATGCATTGCTAGAGAGCTTTTGTTTCCATTTGGGGATGTCCTTTCGCTGTGATTGTTCGTACTTCCGAGTTCTTTGCTGATTCCTTCCCATCTGGAGAAGCTCTTGCTTCTTACATTTGGATTTTTTTTTTTTGTTTAGATAATGACACACCCAGTTTAATGTCTGAGGCACTAGATGGTGCTGGTGGGTGAGAATCAACCACACCCTGTATGATGAGCCAGCAAATGCAGTAAAAGGATGTATGAATTGACCTCCCTGTCAGAAGGTGGTGTTTGCCAGGAGGCACAAGCTGTAGTGTTGTTTTTGGGTTCTGTGACCAGCTCTAGTTCCTCAGGAGAAGCACTCTAGTGCCCCAGGTGGTGGGCAGGGCCCTGGAACTTCCAGATGTGTCCTAATTCTCCACCTCAGCAGGAGTGGGTGGGGGAGTAAGGCTGGGTGGGGCTGGATTGGGTGAGCCTGCCCTCAAGCTTCACAAATGCTTTTAGCAGGGGTCAACAGTCTGTTCCTAGCTCTGGGCAAAGCTGCCAGGGAGGGGCTGCAGTGGCCCCACTCAACCAAAAAGTCTGCATGTGGATGTGGGGCTGTTTGAGACCCACAGTCTGGCAGTCTGGAGCAGGCCTCACTCCTTTCCACCCTCCCCTATTCCACAGTTTCTCCCAGGCCTCTGCTAGTAGGGAGGACCTCAAGCCAGCCGAGTTCTCCAACGTCTGTGTTGCGGGCTGGGAAGTTCCTTGCTTAGGATCCTGGCCTGAGCTGGGAGTGTGGCCCTCCCATGGTAGGAGGGGTTCCCTGCAAGCATGCTGCAACTAGGACCCACTCTGCACTCTCACCCCCTGATCTGCCCCTGCAGGCACCCACACATTGCAAGACTAATTCACAAATACCCTCTCTGTTCCCCCAGGTGATTTAATCCAGATCTGGGTGTACAGGATCTGGCCTGTGAGCCTGTCCCCTGGGTCCCAGAGGTCAACCTTGACCATACCAGAGAGAAGGATACTGGTCCCAAGTCTCTCTCATTCCATCTCACGAGGATTCAGTGTCCCTCCACCTTGGGGTGTGTCTTGCTCTACTGGAGTCACCGGGTAGGCAACACCAGGGAGAGCCAGCAGTTAGGGAGTTTACAGCTTGAGCACCCCTCTGTCTGCTGTAGGACTCCAAAAGGAAAGGTCATATCATATAATGATATACATAATGACTATATATGTGAAAAAGAAAAATCAGGGAATGTGAAAGCTCATGTAACTGAGATTGTGTTTCTTTAGATATAAAAATTAAACATTAAGATATTATAAATGATAAACTAGAGAAAAAAGTCACTGCATATTTATTTGACTATATACGAAAAACTGATTTTCAAGATCCACAAAAGAAACTGGGCCTAACATTATCATTGTAATGAATTCTAAAAAGAAAATATAGTGAACATGCATTAAAATTTATTAGGACAATTTATGGAAGTGAGAGGTTTTCTGCCAATTTAGACAACGTAGCAACTCTAAGTATTAGCCCAAAGTCATCTCAGTTATGTTAAAAAGCTTTGTCATTTCTTTTGTTGTGGATATAAGGTTGGATGACAATACCATGTATATTACTTTTCTGAATTGGCTTCTTTTAGTCTTATTACATTTTTTGTTATTGGAAGAAAGGAAATCTTCACAGTGACCGCATGTCAGTGGTAACAAATAGTAACTGTGGATTAAGGGTATATATGACATAAATGCCTTTCTTATTAAAAAATAGTTTTAATAGTCCTGGACAGAAATCTGACTATTTTCCTTTTTTTTAAAAAGTAATTTAAAAAACAGACTTGTAGGCTTTTTTACGTGCTTCTGTGATTTTATTAGCTATCATCTTGTAAACTATTAATTTTTTTTTTTTTTTTTTGATAAATGAGTATCGCTGGATAACTATACATTTTTACCTGGTGGGAAAAACATGGCAGCCTCCTGTTACTTAAGGAAGATTACCTGGCACTTACATAACAAAATATCTTTATGAAAATAAAATTTCAGAGCACTTTTAAGTCAATTGAAAACATAGTTTATCATTCTTAAATTCAAGCATGCTGCAAACTTGACAAGGAACACATTTTCCCTGTTCTATAAGATAATTTTTTTCTAGGGTTGTTTAGAATTTATTTTAAAGATAATTTAATTTTGCATGCCACCTAACCATAAAATGAAAATGGAAGTTTTATTTCTATTGGTAAATATTTGTGTGCATTCATTAATCTTAAAGTACCATAAAAGTTTGCCATAATGTATTACCACTTGCCTTATACTGGGGTCCTCTGTTTGGTAATTTTCTTTTTTTTAGTGACTTCTTAAGTAATTAACTCTTATAGATTTGAAATTCACATATTTAAAACAAAAAACTTAAATCACACACCCAGCATTAAACATTCAACATGAGACTAAATTTTTAAAGGAGTTACAATTTTAAAAGTACATTTTGCTGATAATATTCAATAGGTGTAAATGTGTTAACTCATAAAAGACTCCTGGTGTTTTAAAACTACTTAAAAACATAGTCACTGACACATTTAATAAAAATTAGTAAGTGTCCTCTATGTTGGTCATTCAGTGTTTTCTAAAGGATTTGGTGTGAATTATTTTTGTTTCAGATAATTAAATGGAGATTGGTTTAATAGCAAATTGAACATTGGACCCAAGAGAATCTTATCTCTTTTAATTTTAATAATCTACAGGAATATGCATTTTTTTGAGATTTAAAATTGTAAGAGACTGTAAGAGAATTTTTTAAAAAAATAAGAGATCTGTAGGCTAGGATTGTAAAAGATTAGCTAAAATAAGTGCTGGTAAACGTATTGTGGTAAATGTTAGTGTCTTGAAACTTATAAACAGTATACGTTGACTCCTCAGATCTGCTATTTAGAGGAAAGGTGGGGCAGAGGTGATTGTGTCTAGAGGCTATTTGCAGATAAAATCACCAAGAAAATTTTCCACTTTACACCTAACTCTGGACTCCATTCCTACTGCAAACCTATTGAACCAGTCTCTAGGACTGGGATGGCATATATATTTTGAGAAGGCTTCTCAAATGATCTAAGAGAGTACTACTGCTGTGAATAACTTCAGGTTTTTAATGTATATCAAGCTCAAGTAGACATTTATGTTTAGTTTTAAAAATTTAATGTTGGATTTTAGCATTTACTATTTATTTACCTTTATATTTATACTTAAATTTGTTTATGGATTCAGGATTATAAGGACTGTTATCAAGATTTTAAGCGAGTTTCATGTTGCATCTGTATTATTAATATTTAGAAGTGGACAGCAGTAGAGAATAGAAGGAAAAGCACTGGTTTTATGAGATCTGTAGATGAGATTTTAATATTAGTCCTCCCACTAATTAACAGTGTGACTTTCAGCCCTTCAACATCCCTTCCTGTGAAAAGATATTATGGCCTGATGTTCATAAACCTAGCCAGAAAATAAATTTGTCAATGAACAAACTGCAGAATTTACGAAAATACTGGGTTCAAATATTTAACAGATAGTAACAATGTTAACAGGAATATTTAACAACTTTTGTTTACTACTGAGAGATGAAATAGGTAAAATTTAAGTTCAGAATCAATGGGAAGGCAGAAGAATTTAAATTAAAACTAAATTTAAATTCTGATGCAAAAGAAATTAGAATATTAACAGTTGAAATACTTTTGCATTAAAAAACAAGACAAACTATTAAAAGTAAGTTTTTTCATAACCGTTCATAGCACATGATTTTATTTCATTAATAACCAAAATTGGATATTTTTATTAAAGCTGTCCAAACAGTCCTCACAAATATTACAACAGCAATATGTGAATTATAGTATTTACCTAATTGGATTTAGCCAAATTAATTTTCTGTGAATTGATCTGCTTTCCCCAAAGAATGTCCCTGAGTATTGCATCAAAACTCTGAGAGGCAAAGATTGAAAACTGTTGAACCATACAAACCGTCAAAAGTCTCTTTGAGGATCTAACGTACAAGTTTTTGCTGTAATTGGGGTGGTGTCCTGAAGCTTTATTACAAACTTGTGTAACACTTTGTGTTTTTTGCTACAGAATATTTATTTGCTAAGCAGCTATGTGTGTGACTTAAATATATATGTAATCTTTTTTTATTTTAAGGAAATAGACCTGATACTATTTATTAAATATAATAGGTTAGGGAAATGCATAGTTTACAAATTTTGGACTCATGGTGAAAACCTATTACATATCTCTTGAAAACAGTTTGTTTTTCCTTAATATTTATAGGAAAACTACTTTGGAGAAGATGACATGTATATGGATTTTGAAGAGGTTATTTCAAGTCCTGTTCTGTCATTGTCAACATCATCCAGCTCTGGGTGGACTGCTGTTGGAATGGAAAATGACAAAAAGGAAAATGAAAATTCAGCCAAGTCAATTCATCCACTTACCTTGCGTCCTTGGGATATTTCTGTACTTGTTAATTTGTACAAAGTTCATGGGCGTCTTCCCGTTGTAAGTATTTACATATCAAAATAATCTGGAATATATTATGATATCCACCTAGCACAGGAAACTGTGTATATGTGTGCACGCATACAGTAAGTACACACTTAAAAAAGAAAAAAAAAATTCAGATTAAAAAACTTTTATGCTTTTTTACTGTTTTAATTCTAACTTATTTTTCTTCAAATATAATTAATTGATCATTGATAATTTTACTTTCTATTTTTCTTCTTTCACTTTAGCTCCTTCTTTGCTGTTTCTGTGTAATTATCAGGATGTTGTGTCATGACATTGAGTTGTTACATTTATAATGAGCCTGATGGATATTTGAAGACTTTATATTTTATTAGCTTTTTATCTCCAGACCCCAGACCAGTTTGGGGCCTTATGGTCAACGTGCTACAGTAAAGTTTCAGGCTTGACCCTGGAGGTTGAATTGTGTGGTTTGGATCCAGCACAGTACCCTGATTCACTCTAACAATGCCTCTTAGGCCTATTGGCGTTGACCTGGAATGAGATTATATTTCTCCAAGAACCCAGGGACTTTGGAGCGGGGCCAGATTGGTTGGGAAGTAGTGACCCTAGAGCATTGGGCTGCATACTGACTCCCTGTCACGTACCTAGTGTTGTACAGAGAAGAGTCACCTCTGGTTGCTTAGTGTAGCTAATGTCCATGCTGGGGTACTGATCAGTTATTTTTGTCAGTAAGCACTGTTTTTCCTTTTGAAAAATCAAATTCTCTTAATCATGATAAATGTAATTTTTGGTTTCATATACTTCCTTACTCTTCACTTTTTCTATATCTTGATTATGATATTTTGTTTGACTGTAGCATGGAACTACTGATGGTCCTGAATGCCCTACAGCTTTCTTGGAAAGACTATGTTTTGAAATGAAAAAAGGATTTAGGGAGACCATGCTACAACTTATCCTGTCACCCTTGAATGTGTTTGTCAGTGATAACTATCAGGTAATGTGAAAGTGAGATGTAATAGAGACTTAAGAGATTTGCTGTTCATATTTATGGAGTCAAAATAATGTGGTAGCTTCTGTGCTTGGAATAAACAGCTCCTTAAATTAGAGACTTTAAATTTAACTGTATTAAGGAGTTTCTGCTTTATGACCCATTTTGAACTTAAATAAAAAAATCACTCAGATTTGTTTTTTGTCTAACATCATTTCCATAGTCTAAAATAGATATAAACAGCAAGTAATAAGTCTTTAGCAAAAAAAAAAAATAAAGTGAGAAATGTACATTAAAATGATGTGTAACATAACCACATTTAAGAATGTATTTCAGTATCAAACAACAAATTTCAACAGTGCTAAAACTGCAATTACTTTTGCACCAACCTAATATAAATGTATTTTAATACAAGGCAGAGTAAAATTATAACCAGGGAGATGTATCTGACACTCAGAAATTATCAATGGATGATCATTTATTATGGATTATAGTAGTAAATGATTGTTACTTAAAATAGCATACTCTCTTTTCACTCTTTTGCCATAGCTGATTATATTTTTCCTCATAGACTTTTATTTTTTATATATGTATATTTGGCATGGCTGAGATAGTAATAGCTAAAACTTAATATGAGTGAGGCATTGTTTTTATTTTGACACAGAATGTGTTTCCTGTTTTAAACTTTTATTTTGAAATATATGTAGATTCACAGGAAGTTGCAAAGATAATACAGAAAGGGCTACTTGCTCTCTGAAGGCTGTAGGGGAAGATCCTTCCTTGCTGCTTCTTAGCTTCTGGTGGCTGCCAGCAATCCTTGTTGTTTTTTGGCTTGCAAGTACATGACTCAAATTGCTGCCTCCATCTTCAATGCCATTCTCCGTGTGTCTGTGTGTCCCAGTTTTTCTCTTTTTATACGGATGCCAGTCATATTGGATTAGGGCCCACCCTAACTCATTGTAACGTCATCATAACCTGATTATATAACATCTGCAAAAACCCTATTTCCATAAAAGATCACGTTCACAGATTCCAGGGCTTCGAACTTGGACATACCTTTTGGGGGACTCAATTCAACCCACAACATGATGCAAACCATAAGAAAACTTCAGAGTGTAATCCTTATTGGTGTGCTATGTAGGCTACATCTTAGGAGGATAGCCCAAGATCCACATGTATTTTTGAATTAAAAAAATTCATAAAAATTTTTATACTGAGAGTTATTGAATCTCAGTGCCAGAAGAGAACTTTATTGACCATCCTTTCCAATTCCCTCAGATAAAATGTAAGGGAACTAATGCTTGGGACAGTTAGGTGATTTTATATAAAGTCACACGGCTTGGATGACAATAAAAAAAATGTATCAAAAGAGCTGCTAGAACTATTATTGTTGTCACTACTTGAAATTTCTTTTTAAAAGTTCCTTATAAATTGGATTCAGCCCTTATCCTCAAAAATAAAGAATATTTGTCCAAAGATGAGTTAAAAACAGGGAACACTAACCCCGTGAGATGGCCTGCACATGAAGAGGACTACCATAGTAATATTAGGTTGGGAAATATCTGCGAACTGTCTTAGTGGATACTTATGTATTGGAGGCTCTGAGAACACTTGCTATAAAGAAATCTGTCTAGTTAGTACTTGGCAAGAGGTAATGTTGTTTGGACCAGGATGACAGCAGTGAAGATGGAAAGGCAATGCATTTGTGAGAGATTGGGAGGTAGATTCAACAGAAATTGGTGACTGATGGGTAGGGCATTTCCAAACTTATGTGATCTATATTCTTAATGTTCTGTGGAACTAGTGCTGCATACCCTTTATTTCTCTGAATATGTGTTAGAAATTTTTTCTTTGAAATGTATGCTGCTTTTTAGTAGTAATTATTCTCTATAAGAGAAAACTATCCTTTTATTTACGTAGTCCTCAGAATCTAGATGTTGAGGGGGTTGACTAGATGTTGACTACCCCCCACCCCCAGTTCTTCATTTTATGGTCTTATAAGGATCTTTGTTCTTCTCTTTTCTTTTTAATATTTTAATCTCATGATTCCTAGCTTTCCTACGAAAGATTGGCCTCTCATATTCCGTGTCAGAGTGTTAGTATAGTTTCTTTTTATTCATAGAGGTAGTTAGAGATTAGAGACCAATAAGAGATGTGAATACTTTTTAGGACCTAGCTGTCTTGCATTGTAATTGGGCTCTCATAAATATTGTCACTAAAGAAGCTTAATGTTTTTGGATATACCCTTCTGTGGGTCCAAGGTTGTGTTAGGAGCTTGTGGATTCTGAAGTCTTATTTTCCAGATAGCACGATTTTATTATTCATCTCGGGGTGGGGGGGATATAAGCAACTAGAAATTACAATGCAATTTTCTTGTGCTTCTTACAGTCTAATTGTTATTGTTTTCAGCAGCGACCTCCTGTGGATGAAGTTCTTAGGGAAGGTCACATCAATTTGTCAGGTCTCCAGCTGAGAGCACATGCTATGTTCTCAGCAGAAGGTCTTCCTTTAGGAAGTGATTCCTTAGAATATGCATGGCTAATTGATGTGCAGGCTGGAAGCCTTACAGCTAAGGTCACAACACCACAGGTATGATTTTCAGAGTACTATCTCCTGACTGACTTTCTTTTTTCTTTCTTTACCCACTTTCCCATGAATAACTTATATACATGTTTGAATGTTCATTTGCCTTTCCACTGATGACATTGTGATGGAAGTCATTCTTGCAATTCGGAATTTTCTTAGCTATAGATGAATCAGAGTAGTTTTACTTTTCTGAACCACATATAATTGACGGGTGTACTGTTACGTAGTTCTTTATAATACTTATAAGAATTCAAGACTTTCTTTGGGGAAAGAACTGTTCTAGAAATCAAGTTAATGTATTATTAAAATTGTATTGGTTGGCCCTCCACTGTTGGAATAATCTTCTTTTTCTAGTATATGGAATAATTTTCTAAGAACTTTGCTTTCTTGTATATTTCTTAAGTTGAATTTATGGTGCTAATAATTGGGTAGTACAGTTTTTTACTTGTCATGTCTTAAAGCAAGATAACATGATTTACACCTGCTATTTAGAGATGTGGAGGCTGGTTTAAAAAAATAAAAGTTAATTTACTGGTAAGTAAATCTGGTCTAGAGTGCTGAGAGTGTGATCCTTTTGGATAAATTTCCCCCCACTCCTCCTGTTCCGTATAATCCTTAGAAGTCTCAGAGGCCTTAAGGATTATTTAGTTCTAATTGACCATTGAAGTTTAGTTGAATTGCCATATTATTATAACATTTCACCTGTTGAGTCATGTATTTATTATAATATCATTGCTTACCTAGCCATTTCAAAAGACTGGAATGTGGTAGAAATGTATATACTCAATTTTGACAAAAAGTTACAGAATCGATATGAAACATAATTTAGATTGGGTAGTAGCAACAAGAAGGTAAATGAAGAATCCAGATACCCTGTATACCTGGAAGAAATTATCAGAGGGCAGCAAAAATTCATATTCTAGGAAAATGAATGGAATTGAAAAAGGATATTATGGAGATGAATGATACCTCAATATAATATTAGAATGTATAATGATTAGTATGAAAATGGGTGAAAATAAATGTATGATGAAATATGTAAAAATGGATGAAAAGAAATAATTGCTCACTGGGCTTGTAACTTGTAATAAGTCATCTCCTTATCTCTCATGGCCTGTTCCTAAGTATACAAGTAAAAACTTAAGCATATAACAAAGCAGCTTGTTTCCTGAAAAGGGAATAAAGCCATGCTGATCTTGCAGTACTGGACACAATTCCTTTATTCTTAGGACTGCTAGAATCTCATATGTTTATAAACTGCCCTTATAAGATGAAGCATTTCTTTCTTCTACATAGAATATTGGTATCACTGTTTTCTGTGTGGTGCCTGAATCCATAGGTGCTTTTATGTTTATTCCATTTTTTGTATGTTTTCAAAGTGGAATTTGTTTTTCAAGAGTTTAAATTGTATGCTTCTTTGGAGGGATAATGTCTTGTATACCTATCCTTCAATGTTTGTATTTTTAACAACTCTAATAAATTATAAAATTAAGTTTTTTTAAATTCAAGATTTGAAGAATTAATATAGTAAGCTTTACATAAACAAAAGTACTTTAATCTTCAAAATACCTAGTTTTTCAAAAATTACAACTCAATGTGATAATTAGATACTCAAAAATTTCACAATAAAGTTTGATTTATTATTAGATAATTTTAGGTGCTTTTCTATGTGGAGGAATTTAGTTAGCTATATGAGAGGAAAGATATAACCTTGAATAAAATTATTTGCTTTTGAAATTGCTAAGAGAAAATTTTCAGTTGAGATGACTTTTCATTTTGACAATGCATTTTGTCATTCACAAATCAAAGGTAACACCAACTTATAAATGATGTGAAGGTAGAAAAATCATTGGCTAACAAAGTGGATTATTTAGCAGCAGTTTTAAGGCAGCATTTAGGTTCTTTCAAGCCATGTTAATATTCTTCGTAAGCTTTTGAACTCTGAATGCTTGTTTAGAATGCTAACAATATGTCAACCTGTCACTGATATCTGTAGCTGGCATGCCTCTTGGAGTGGGGACAGACATTTGTTTTTCATGTGGTATGTCGGGAGTATGAACTGGAAAGACCAAAATCAGTAATAATATGTCAGCATGGAATTGATCGTCGGTTCTGTGAATCCAAGGTATGTTAAAAATACATTAGCAGCATTATAAACATTTATGCATTTTTTAAAAATAAAAGATTGAGATTATCAGCTTAAATCAAATGTACATAACCATAAAGAACACATTTTTCCCCCGATTCTGGAAGTATGCTCATTTCAGAAATCTTGGAAAACTTGGCAGTTTCAAAAAGGGAAAAATAACTTACTCTACAACACAGACATACATTTTGTTGACAGCTTAGTTTTTCTTTCTAGTTCTTTCCTGTATGTGTCTTTCCTTTTTTTTGTTCTTTTACTATACAAACTATATTTGTTTGCTATTACATTACTATGAATTGAAAGTGACTAATCCTGCTTTTAATTTTATGTCCAAAAATAAAATGTGTAACTTATGCTTATTTAATGACAATAAAGGAAACAGATATAACTGGTGATAAAATTATTTTTTCCTTGTTATACACACATTGCCAGGCTCCCCGGAATTAGTTTCTTAGTCATACATGTCAGACAATTGATTCTTGTGTGTAACTCACACGTGCTCTTAGATGCCTCCCCCTTCTTCATCTTTTTTTTTAAACTGAAAGCTTTTATGATGCATTAAAATTTTTTAAAATAAACTTTATTGAGGCATAATATACATACGGCAAATTCATCCCTTTTAAGATGTACAGTTTGAGTTTTGACAAATGCTGTATATACCTGTGTGACCAATACCACCAGTGAAGATATAGAGCATTTCTGTCACCCTAGAAAGTCCTTTGTGTCTCTTTGTAGTCAGCTTCTACTATAGGCAACCACTGATCTCCTGTCAACTTTAGTCTGTTAAGATCTGTTTTTGCCTGGAGAAAATATATCAGTATAAAACATTGACTTTACTGCAAAACACCTGTTTCTAGTTCTGACTGTGCCACTAATGAGCATTTACATACTATTGGGCCAATAATTTACTCAGGGCTGCCATTTGCTCAAGAAATCCATTGAAGTAGGTGATATGTACATTTTCTTCCAACCTAAATGTTATCCAATATATGTTTTATAAATAAAACAAAATTAAATTGGTGTAGATTGGATATCATCATAAAATTTATAGTTGATATATTAATATTTATGGATATGTATAAAAAATGTACTTGTGGGTGGTACTCATAAGAAAATCTTACAACTCTAAACTCTTACATAATTCTTATAAACCTATGACATTGTTTTCTTATTAATTTACTTTATTCTTTGTGAGTTTCAATAACAAGTTATATATGTATTCTGTCAATTAGACTTGCTGCTTGCTCCTTTTGAATGAAAATGCTACATGCTTTCTTATTAGTTTTCTAATTGATAACATTTTAACTGCTGATGGTTTCATTTATTATAAAAGAATGAAATTTGATTTTTTAAAAATACGCATATAACCACATTTTTTATTTCAATAAGGAAATTTACTTCACTAGCAAAATAATGAGTTTTGGGTGATGAATTAAGTATATAATCCTTTGTTATTTTAGTTGAGTTGTATTCCTGGGCCTTGTCCAACTTCAGATGATCTGAAATATACAATGACTCGTTTAGCAGTAGATGGAGCTGATATTTATATTGTGGAGCATGGTTGTGCTACAAATATAAGGGTAAGTGTTTTTCTAGGCCAGTGTAGTTCTTTTTCCTTTTTACTAAACCAAACTTGAAATACAATACATGTTTATGTTTTATCTCATAAACTACCAAAAAATTTTAAAAGACAGCTTTCTACTTTTTACTCATCCATGTTTTCTTCCATTATTATATTTTTTAAAGCATACTTTCACCACTTTTTTACTCTAACTGAATTATTAAAACATTGTTTTATGAAAGGGATATGAACTGGTAGATTTTTTTTATGGCAGGGATGTAAACCGGTAGTAGTTTTAAAAGATTTGGTTTTAAATGTCTTTAGGTTTTGTATTAATACATTTTATTTCCTTCTTGGCTCCTGAAAGCATTTGTTTGCCACTCTGTTTTATGGGTTGCAGTTTAAGATCAAGCCATGTGAAGTTTCTTTGATTTTATTACTTCTCGTTTTCCTTTTCCTTTTTTTTTTATTGAATGTCTTTTTATTCTGTTACAGCATTTAACTTTTTGATTTTCTCTTTTTTCTTTTCTGTTTTTCATTTTTTTGTTTTTTCTTTTCTATTTTTTTTCCATTCTTTTTCTGCCTATGTTTTAGTCTATTTGAAATGATCGCCTATTCTATAGGTTAGGCTAAACTACCTAAACATACAGAAATTACAGTTTTGTTTCATTTTCTTCATTTGACTTTAGATGGGCACAATTCGGGTTGCAAACTGTAATCTTCATAATCAATCAGTTGGGGAAGGAATAAGTGCTGCAATTCAGGATTTTCAAGTGAGACAGTACATTGAGCAGTTAAATAATTGCAGAGTTGGACTTCAGCCGGCAGTGCTGCGAAGGGCCTATTGGCTTGAAGCTGGGTCAGCCAATTTAGGACTCATTACCGTTGATATTGCTTTAGCTGCTGATCATCATTCTAAACATGAGGCACAAAGACATTTCTTAGAAACTCATGATACCAGAACTAAGAGGTAAGTGAAAATTTTAAGAAGGGCAGTAGTCTCAGGTTCAGATGAATATTGCTAGATAATTATAGAGGAAATTCTGTAGGAATGGAATAAGAACATTTTAAATAAAGACCTAATACAGTTGTGCTGATGTACCTCAATGAGTATGTAAGGACCTGATATTTAAGCAAATATATCAAATATCTCATCTCTAATGATGGTGTGATTGCTGGTAATAACATTATTTTTTTATATGTTTCTAAGTCCATGCTATGTATCTCAACAATGAAACAAGTTTAAATTACTGGTCCCCAAATAACACTTCTTTCTCACCCCAGCACTTCATTCCAATTCATCATTCCTAGAAACCACCATTCTATCATCACATACTATACAAAACTCTTCCTTTTATGGGCCTTCCAAACTCTACAGAGAAGACTAAGTATGTGTATTTCCATTTTGTTTTGTTTTGTTTTACTTTTTATAGCTTTATTGAGATATAGTTGACAATAAAATGTACATTAAAATTTTTTTTATTATTTTGGAGTATTACGGGGGTACAAAAGCTTTGGTTACATGAATTGCCTTTGCACTGCCCAACAAGCATGCCCATAACCCGTAACCCCAGACAGCATGCACTGGATCTGTTAGGTATGGATTTACCCAATCTGCCCTCCCCCTTCTACCTGCCCAACACCCTGTGAATGTTACCTCCCATATGTGCACATTAGTGTTGATCAATTAGTACCAATTTAATGGTGAGTACATGTGGTGTTTGTTTTTCTATTCTTGTGATACTTATATTATCCTGGATGGAGCTGGAGCCCATTCTTCTAAGTGAAGTGTCACAGGAATGGAAAAACGAACTCCACTGGTCTTTTAAGAAATGATTTTATCTGTCTTTTCAAAAGTGGCCAGAGCCTCTTGCTGAATCACTTCTTTTTTAAATAACAGTATGATTTTTTCCATCCCTATCTCTCCCATTATATAGTTAATATATGCTTATTCTAAAAATATAGGAAACTATTAAGAAGCAGAGGACAATAATGATATAAACCCAACGCACGGAATTTTGTGATACTTCTTTCCAGGATTTTTACTGTGTTTTTTCACACTTGAAATCATCCTGTATTTACACTTTTAAATTCTACATTTTTGTATTAAACTTATATCCTAAGCATTTGCCTTCATGATTGTTGGTTTTATAAAGATTCTTTTAATACACTATCAAAAAAATACACCATGCTTTACTTAGCCATTGCCCTTATTTTAAATATTTAGTTTTCCCATTATAAATAATAGGAAGAGGAACATTTTCACATGTAAAATCTTTTTCCGCACTTTCTGGCTATTTCCTTTAAATAGTTTCCTAGAAGGAAGTATGAATGGGTTAAAAATTGAGACTTCTCGTATGCATTTCCAAATTTCCCAGATATATTACTTCAGTTTATATCCACAATGGCTTTATAGGACAGTCCTTGTCTCATTGCACTTTTGCTTACTTTTAAGCTTTTTATGATAACAGAAAAGTGGTATTTCTGTTTTATTTTGCATTTATTTGTTTCTAAGATTAATACTTTAAAAAATATATTTATTAGCTGTTTTGATTTCCTCATTTATGAATTGCCTGTTTATATTCTATGCACATTTATTTATTGGGGCCTTATGTTTTTCTTACCAATTTTTAAAAGCTCTTTATAGATTATCACCCTTTTTGTGATCTCTGTTGCTAGTATTTTGCAGTTTTCTTTTTTAATTTTGTTTTTATTCTCATATACAGATTTTAAATTTATGTGTTTAAATATGTCAGTCTTTCCCTTTGTGATTTCTTATAGTTGAGAAAACCCTTCTTTTGCTACTAATCAAAGAGCAACTGTATTTTCTTCTTTTCCTTTTTAAAGTAACATAAAACTTGATTCCATCTCGATTTAATAAGAGCTGTGTGTGTGTGTGTGTGTGTGTGTGTGTGTGTGTGTGTGTGTGTACTAATCTAGGTAAGATGGTAAATAGATTCTTCTGCAAATACCTATTCAATACACCTAATACATATTCATTTCTCTATTTTAGTGTTTAGTTATATTTATCTATTAACTTTCCCAAAAGAACTTGAAGACTGTTTTTCTAGTTAAAGAAAAACCTGTTGAGATTTATACTGAGATTACATTAATCTTTCAAATTAATTTAGGGAGGCTTGACATCTTATAAATCTTAGCATGAAAACTCATGTGTGGAGAATGTTGTTTAAAAGAAATTTGGTTTCTTTGTTAATTGTTGCCCAGGAAGCCAGGTAGTGTGAATAAAATGCCTGTCTCTGATTAGGTTAGGCGGTAGAGCAAGATGCTAATGAAGCTAGGGAGGTGGCTTCAAGTGACTCAGTTTGCTCCAAGTGGCTCATTTAGGTTAGTTTCAGTGCTCTGGTTTGCTAAGAATTGTGAAGAGTCTGGAATTTTTATCTTACTTACAAGTTGACAAGTTAGCCTGTCACAATTTCATGGATGCTGGCAGAAGACACAAAACTTCCAGAGCCTATGTTACAGCAACAGCAGCCAGAGTCGTGTGTTTCCATTTGATCTCAGTGCCCCCAAGTAGAATTGCCAGTTAAAATACAGAATGCCCAGTTAAATTTGACTTTCAGAAAAACATCAAAAAACATTTTAGTATAAGTATGTCCCACATACTGCTTAGGAAAAGCTTATTTCTATTTGTATTTTTATTTGCTAAATCTGGCAAACCTCTCCCTGAGTCCTGTGGGGAGTGATACTAAAGGCCCATCCATGATGTATCTATACACAGTGGATTACATTAAAAGAGAGGAACACTGAGCTTAGGGAATCTACCATGTATGGTAAGTGGGAGCAAACCTGCTGTTTTCCATGGTGAAGCATTATCTCAACCCTCAAGGTTGCTTGCTCCAAACACATCCCTGAGATACGGCCTGGGCAGAGAGCCTTGCATCCTTGGCGTACTAAACAAGAACATGTAGGGAATCTTAGGGCCCGTGGTGAATTGCCTTTCTCTACATGGTAACTCATTCACCTTCAGCTTCAGCTGTCTGTGCATATATTTGATTCTCAGGAGTTTTGGTTAAAAGGTATATTCATTCCTGATATGACTGGAAAAGCTACCAGATTATATAGGCCATTAGTTTAATTAATAGATTAATGTTTCTTAAAAGTGTAGTTCCTAGACCACCAGCGTCAACTTCTCCTTGGAACTTGCTATAAATTTACATAATCAAGCCTATCAAGACCTTAGTCAGAAACTCTGGGAGTGGAGCCCAGCTACCCCTATTTTAACAGGCCCTTTAGGTGTTCTAACATAGGCTAAAGTTTGAGAACTAGTGCTTTGATTATACAAAGATAGGGGAAGGAAGCTAACATTTGTTGCGTAAGTTCTATATTCCAGATTTTGCATCAGCTGCTTTATGTGTATTACACCATTTAATCCTCAGAATAATCTTATTAGATATATCATACCATCATTTTACACACGAGGAAACTGAGGCTCAGAAATGTCAACTAACTTGCCTACATTTCTAGAGTTAGTAAGTGGCACAGCTAGAATTTGAACTCAGTTCTTCTATAGGACTCCAAAGGCATTCATTCTACTAAGATTTTGCTGCACATATTAAGTAAAAATGTCTATTGTGTTTATAAGATTTTTTAATTTTGATAGTGCTTCAAGACATTTTTGCCAAATGACTTAATCTTAATACTTAATGCAGAAGTGATTTGAAATTGATAACATCTACTTGAATACCTCAAATTCTTCCTCATCTTTTGGCCTTCTAATACATTTTTCCTTCTGTCTTCTCTAGACCAATGTTCTACTTCTAACTTGATCTGTTCATTCCACCTTATATTTCACATCTCAAATATTACTTTTTTAAATGTTTCCCTTGTTTTCTTTGTCACAACACCCTGTTTACTTCATAGCACTTACTGCAATTTCCGATTAGGTGTTTTCTTGTTTATGGCCTAGCTTTGCCTCTGTATTATAAATCATATGGGTAAGGACTGGATCAGTTTTACTTAGCAGGATACATAATAGATATATTCAAGAAATAAAAAATTAAAGAATGTAAAATGAAGATGATGATATCTATTTTGTCTCTCTGCGACGGTCCTAAAAATCCAAGGAGATATAATACATGTGAAAATACTTAGAAAATGGACTATAAGGTGATTTTATAAGGTTAAAAAAAGAAAATGAAGATATATCTCATAGATTTCTATTGTATAATATTTTTTAAGAAAGAAGAGGATTTAATACTAACAGATTTGTGAGTCACACAGAGCCCAAAGAAGTTTACGTATATTCTTAACACTTTATTTGTAGATATTACAAGACAGTAGAATTGGATAATTGTTTTTCTCTACAATATAGAATAGTTCATTATTTTAGTTTTATTGGGAAATAGTTTCCTACTTGCCACATATTTATAATTGGTGTGTTAAATTTGTAATGTGAAATAATTTCTGAAATGCTAAGGGTAATGAGTTATCTATTAAGCATAATCTATACTAATAGTTTTGTCCATTTTTAGATTAATGTTTTAACACTGGTCTTTTTGAGAATGTATACTGTTTTAAAACTGAATTTAAATGTCTAATTTTTATATTTGCTCCTTTTTAACTGTTTTTTTTGTTTTGTTTTGTTTTGTTTAATTTATTAGGGGAAAAACTACAAAGCATTTACAGTATAATGTTTACAGTCACAATTTATAGTGAGCTAATTTCCCAAAATATATTACCACTCAAGTTGACTTATCTTGTTACATTTAAAAATCTCCTCTGTCAAAGTAGTCCTTAGAGTACAAGTTCACTTAACTCTTTGTTTTTTTAAATGTATGCTATATTTCGGTCATCATTGTTCCTACTTCCATCTCATTTACTGTGGTAATACTGGTTTTTTTTCTTTAGAAAGGTAAAATGATTAAAAAGACATAACCACAGTAGGAATAAACATTTGTGTTTACTTAGTCTTTTAAAAATTAATTTATATTTAATTATTTGCCAAAAAGTTTTTCATTTCTTAATGAGTTTTTTAAATGTTGTTTTTTGTTTTGGCTTCTATTTAGGTTGTGGTTTTTGTGGCCAGATGATACCCTGAAGAATAAGAGGTGTAGAAACAAGTGTGGTTGTCTTGGTGGTTGCAAATTCTTTGGTGGCACAATAACTGGCCTAGATTTCTTCAAACTTGAGGAGTTGACACCTTCCAGTAGCTCTGCATTTTCAAGCACAAGTGCAGAGTCTGATATGTATTATGGACAGTCTCTGCTGCAGCCTGGAGAATGGATTATTACTAAAGAAATTCCCAAAGTTATAGATGGTAAGAAAATGTGTTGTTTTGTCTTGTGTGCTCATCTTTTATTATCCTTAGCCCTACTCTGTTCTGAGAGGAGTTCAGTGTTACTTTGTTTTACTCAATTATTTTTTGTCATCTTATGGGTTTGGCTTAGTATAATCAATTCACTTTTGTTTTTGCAGATAACTTAACTGAAGCCAGAAAAGACCAGTGATTTTTTTCAGAGTTACACAGGGTAGTAGGTCTACTATTCAGATCTCCTATTGTTGACATGGGTGGCATTCCTTGCAAGGCTTTATTCTAAACATTTCCTTTATATATCATTATTTTCCTATAACCCAGCTTCCAGAGATATACTTAGGAAGAGCTGTGCTTCCAAGTAACAGTTGTTTTACCGTCTTACATTTATAGGAAAACTTATTAATAATAATATTTATACCGTTGGCCCCATGTTACCAGCTACTTTTATAAAATATTTTCTTTATCACTAAAATTAAACGTGCCAAGAGAAATCTGGTCTTTTCTTAGTCTTTAGGATAACTTTGTAAAGACATTAGCTTGGTATGAGCAGTGAAAGGTGGCTTTGAGTATATTATTAATAGATTTAGATTTATCTAGTATCTTCAAAGACTTCAGAAATGGATTTTCCTTAGGGTTTTCTTGTTGTGTATTTCCACGATTCAATGCAATATTTACTGCTTAAATTGACATGCTGCAGAGATGTGAAGTGTAGAAAAGTCTTGATATTGCACCAGTATTTGGCCTTTTTAACTTGATCCAATTAAAAACATTAACTTAGCTCTGCCTTTTGTCAGTAGACAAAGAAAGATAGGAAAGAAGTAGTTTTAACTTTAAGAATACCAGATTGATTTCCCATGTGTAGAAGCTCTTAGAGCAAAGAGCTGGACTACATATGCTAAATTCCTCTTTAAATGATTTTCCCTGAATAGTAATACAAAAGTGTGTACATGTTATTTTAAGTTTAGCAGTTTTGCTAGAACAAGAGCAGATTATCCTATAAAAATCACAAACACCAAAACTTGTTGGCATTTAAAAGATAAGGTAGATGCTGATAATTTAGCTGTATTCTTATATTACTTTTTACATTTGAATACAGTTCATTTTTAAAGGTTTATACTGATATTTTCTCATTCAACCCCTACCTCAGGAAACTGAGGCTCATCACTGAGACTGAGTTGCACAAAGTTATATAGCACGTATGTCTCCATCCAAAGGGAAAAATTTTGTAAAATTTGGTAACGAATGTTTTGTAAATAAAGGTACGTTTAGCTGCAATTTCCCATTTTCCCTACGTATGGCAACTTTTGGGACACCCTGTAGAATCAGGGCCATTGAAGTGACTGGTGTTCTTTCTACTGTACTACAGCTGGCACTAATTATAAAGACTGCTTGATTTTCTAGTCTGCGTATCAAAACTTAAGTATAACAAACTCAAGGAAGAAAATCTGCAGAGAATTTTTACATGGTGTGAGAGGGGAAAAATAGTAAATTCCCTTTCTAACATTGAACAAAGCAAAGCTAATTATAATTCTTATAATGTGTAATAGGGAATGTTTATACCTCCTGATGATTCTCTCTGCAGTGAGTTGTAAATGCTAAATTGCATTAAGTGTCTTGTCCAGGGAAGATTGGAATTAGCACCTACATATGTAAGTGAGTTTCTGATTGTTGAGTCTTTCAGAAACTGAGTACAGATGTACAGTGTCTGATAGAATCAAGGAGGGCATATTGGTAGAATTAAGGATCTATTTGGAGGTCAGTGAACACTAGGTTAGTATATCACTTAGAAGTGAATTAAAGCTATTTTTCTTTTACTTCTGTTTTACATTTGTCGCACTAGAAGTAAATAGTATTATATTGTAAGTTCATAAGTTTTTTTACCCCTTGAATTCCATCTAGAACTACTGTTCAGGAGTTGCTTGCAGTATGAAATATCCAGTCTACTGGTTATTTTTTGGTCCTCTTCTTGGCATCTTAATTGTTGGCCACTCCCTTCTTGAAGCACATTTTCCTCTTGATAGCACATTTCAAAATTTCCTCCCACCTTCTTGTCTATTCCCTCTCAGTCTGCTAGTTCTTCTAGCAGGTTTTCCTGTAACATGGGTAACACAGGGATGGCTGGAGGAGAGGGGAAGAAAAGTAAGAGTTATTTTTTGGATGTAGGCAGCAACGGGACTCTCCTTTTATTCCTCCCCCGCCCACCTCCAATTTCACATCACAGGGTTCTTTATGAAGCTTTGAAAGAGTGGTGCTCCACTCTAGCTGTGAAGTCATTATTTATTCATTCACAAAGCCATTTATTGAGTCTTTTCTGTGTTTGAGGCACTGTTCTAGGTACTGGCAGTACATCAGTGAAAATGTACTGAAAAATGATACAATCCCTGTTCTCACTGAACCTTTAGAACAAATAGAGAAGAATGTTTAAAATAAGTAAATCTTAGTAAAGATATATGATGTCCTTCATACTGTTCTTGAAGGGTTTCTATAAGTTTAAAAATTTTCTTTTTTCTTTCTTATTTATTTATTTTTGTGAGACAGAGTCTCATTCTGTCACCTGGGCTAGAGTGCCATGGCACATGGCATCAGCCTAGCTCAGAGCAAACTCCTGGGCTCAAGCAATACTCCTGCCTCAGCTTGCTGAGTAGCTGGGACTACAGGTGTGCACCACCGTGCCTGGCTAACTTTTGTTATTTTTATTGGAGATGGGATCTTGCTCTTGCTCAGGCTGGTCTTGAACTCCTGACCTCAAGTGATCCTCCTGTCTTAGCCTCCCAGAGTGCTAGGGTTACAGGTATGAAAAATTTTCAAATAAAAGGTTAAAAAAAGAAAAAATTCACTGTTCATAGTCTTTATAGATATCTTTTTATATTGTTTAATATATTGCTATGTGAAATGAGATACTTTTGCTTTTTAAAAATGATTATACTTAAAACAGGGAATTAAGTTGTCATGTTTTTCATAACTTGCTTTTGAATTTTTTATGTTCACTTACCCACCTTTTTGTTTTAGGTAATGTGAATGGCATGAAGAGGAAAGAATGGGAAAACAAACCAGTAGGAATAGAAGTAGAGAGAAAAACTCAACACCTTAGTCTTCAAGTACCGTTACGATCTCATAGCTCATCCTCTTCCTCAGAAGAGAATAGTAGTTCTAGTGCGGCACAACCTTTACTGGCTGGTGAAAAAGAAAGTCCTTCTTCTGTTGCTGATGACCATTTGGTTCAAAAAGATTTCTTGCATGGTACAAAAAAAGATGATTGTCAAGTAAGGTCAGTATTCAGTTAGATTCAGAAACTTGATCCTAATAGGATTATAGTTGTTTAAAATTGTGGCAAGAGAAACTTCTTCCCTGTTTATTCCTCCACTTTAGAAAAATTTTTTGTGTACCTGAACGTATTTTGAAATGTCAGTTTACTGTTGTCTTGTTGATTATAGAAGTTATACATATATATTTATTCTGAATATGAGGAAAATACAGAAAAGTATAATAAAAATAAATGTTTCTTGATATCCTACCTCCTTGGTAGGATATCCCACCTTCTTGGTTTTTCCTTTTCAATCTCTATTCCTTCCTTTCTTCTTTCTCTTCCTCTCATATCCTGCCATTTGTTGACTATTATTTATTTGGACTCTGTTCTGCATCATTTTCTCCATTCGTTCTGTACTGTTTCCCTGTACAATCTCAATAACTGTTTGGCTTCAATCATGATCTTTAGCTAACACTTTTTAACTGTAAAACTCCAGCCAAAACTTTGTCCCTTCCAACCTAGCTACCTTCTTGATATTTCTACTTGATGTTTCATGGAGACTTCAAACTCAAAGTATTAAAAATGGCCTTATTTCTGTCATTCTCAACTTGTTCTGTTTCAGTAAATGACACTACTATATCTGTTGTTAAAGTCAGAAATATTGGGGTTATCTATGACTTCTTCCTCTTTCAATCCCTCTCCAAGGCACCTGGTATTTTTTGTGTGGCAAGCTTTTAAAGGATGCAGAAAAAACAAAAACAAAACTCTTGACCAGGTTCCGTGTCTCATGCCTATAATCCTGAGGCTGAGGTGAGAGGATTGCTTGAGCCCAGGAGTTGAAGACCAGCCTGGGCAATATAACATAGACCCCATCTCCACAAAAAACTTAAAAAAAAAAAAATTGGCCTGGCATGGTGATGTGTGCCTCTAATCCTAGCTATTTAGTAGGCAGAACCAGGAGAATTGCTTGAGCTTAGGAGTTTGAAATTGCAGTGAGCTATGATCACACCACTGCACTCTGGCCCAAGTGACAGAGTGAGACTCTGTCAATAACAAACAAACTTATAAATGCATCAGTGCATTTATAAGCATAATCCATATCCATGGATTATGGATAGAAGATTATACTCTGGGTTTAAGTTTTTATTGTGTTTTAAGCTGCCTCAGTTTTTTTAGAGCTCTGTGGGGAGCTTGAACACATTATATGTGCTTCTTTGAATGGATATTATATTGTAAAATTTTAGATTTTCTTTTATTTATAAAATGAATGATTAAAATTACTAAAAGGATTTTTATATGTACTTATATCTATGCTTAGAGTAAATTATTTGATGTATAGAAAATAGTAACTTTGCTTTCTGTTTTAGTGTTCCTACAGAAATTTCAGGAAACAGCCCTGTGTCTCCTAATACTCAGGATAAATCAGTAGGTCAGTCTCCTCTTAGATCTCCTTTGAAACGACAAGCCTCTGTCTGTTCTACCCGACTTGGAAGTACTAAGAGTCTTACTGCTGCTTTCTATGGGGACAAGCAGCCTGTTACAGTTGGAGTCCAGTTTAGTAGTGATGTCTCTCGAAGTGATGAGAATGTACTAGACTCACCAAAGCAGAGGAGAAGTTTTGGTTCATTCCCATATACTCCATCAGCAGACTCTAATTCATTTCATCAGTATCGATCAATGGATTCCAGCATGTCAATGGCTGATAGTGAAGCCTACTTTTCTGCAGCTGAGGAATTTGAGCCCATTAGCAGTGATGAAGGCCCTGGAACTTATCCAGGTAGAAAAAAGAAGAAAAAGCAAACCCAGCAGATTGACTACAGTAGGGGTTCCATATATCACAGTGTAGAAGGACCACTTATTGGCCACGGAGAAAGCATTCAGGATTCCCGAACTCTGCCATTCAAAACTCATCCTTCCCAGGCTTCATTTGTTTCTGCATTAGGTGGAGAAGATGATGTTATAGAACATTTATATATTGTAGAAGGTGAGAAAACAGTGGAGAGTGAGCAGATTACTTCTCAACAACCTGTGATGAATTGTTATCAGACTTACCTTACTCAGTTCCAGGTAATTAATTGGTCAGTTAAGCATCCAACCAACAAAAGGACCTCTAAGTCCTCATTGCATCGTCCCCTTGATCTGGATACGCCAACCAGTGAAGAAAGTTCCTCGTCATTTGAACAGCTTTCTGTTCCGACTTTTAAGGTATAAACTAAATCATTAGTTTTCACTGCTATATTTATTTAAAAAAATAGACTTTTAAGAAATTGTTTTCAAAATTACTTTCTCATTTATTTTAGCTACTTTTCGGAAAGATAGACTTTCTGAAGTCATAGTTTTATATATGACAGATCTCAGGGTTATTATAAATTAAAGCAAATTAAATTGAGGATTGATGTAAGATTTGATTGCCACTATATTAATCTAATCAATTAACATATTCTATGTCTACATTATACTCTTAAGATTAGGATCAAGTCTCTGATTTCATATTTTCTGTGTCTTAAAAATAAAATTTTGAAGTTCTTAATAGTTCTTCCCCCAATTCATAACTGCTTCCATGCAAAACCAGTTCCATTCACTTGACATTTGAGTGTTTATAATTTAGTATGAATGTGGTTATTGTGCATTTCTGTAATGTGTTCTGAAAATGGCTTTCTTAGGTAAGCTAAAAACACCTCAAAATGAATTTAGTGGTAATAGCAAATATGAATACTATTTTTAAAGTGATAAATTACAAGAAATGTTTTTATGATGTTAAAGACAAAAATTAAGTGTACAAAGTCTTATGGAACTGATGAATAATCTTCAGGAATCTTATGTAGTATATATAGTTTATATACATATGCATATATGTGTGTGTATACATATACCATACTTATTCGAAGTGACTAAATGTTAATTTATTTAATCATTCTTAATTCAGGTGTTTATTATACATGGCTGTGTGCCAGGCATTTGATGTACAGTAGTGAGGGAACTGGACACAGAGCTTACAGTTTAGAGGAGGAAGACAGACAGTAGATAAACAGATAGATATATGATTACAAATTGAGAAGAGTCTTACGAAGGTAGTCAGAGGATGCTGGAATAGAGAATAATGGCAGGGCGGGGCTACCTAGATTGTGTTGACATGGAAGGTCTATCTGAGCAGGTTATATTTAAACTGAAACTTGAAGGATGAGGAGGAATTGAGGATGGTAGGACTAGGAGCACTGCATTCCAGGCAGAGGCTACAGCCTTCCTAAAGTCCTAAGGAGCAAAAGAAGTCAGTGTGCCTGAGAAATAGTGAGTGGAGAGACTTGCTCGTGATGAAGCTGGAGACCTAAACAGGACCTTGGCATCAGGAGTTTGAATTTTATTGTTTTTGAATTTTATTTATTTATTTATTTAACATGTGAGAACTTTAAGGAAATGTGATGCGATCACATGTACTTTGGCTACAAAGTGGAACTGAATTGTCATTAAGTAAGAGAGGAAATGAGGTGATCATTTAGGAGGCTGTTGAAGTAGTCTGTGCAAGAGATGACAGGGGCTTGGATTTAAGATGTATTAGTAATGATGGAAATGTGACAAATGGAGTTGAATATCCTCACAGATATGCAGGCATTTGAGTAACATGTATTGAAGAATGAAGAAACATTAGTGACAGTTTCAAAGTTGTGGTTTTAACTTTTAGGGTTGTGTTTATTTCTTATCTTGCCCAAGATAAATTGCCCATGGTAAGATTTCAAAATATTCTCTTTATTCCATGTGGAAATATGTTGGTATATGAGTTTTCCAGGATAAAACTGAATGGTACTTGCTGTGCAGAGCAGTACCTGAGAAGATAGAAATTTCTCAGTATTTTAAGTACCTCTTTCTAGTTTGATTAGGCAGTCAAATCTCTGGAGAAGATAAGTCAAGGGATTAATATATTTAGACAACTTCAAAAATAGAACATAAGATAGAATGGTTTTTACCAAAAAGACAAATGATAAGTATTGGCAAGGACGTGAAGAAAACGAACCTTTACGCACTGTTGGCAGGAATGTAAATTAGTACAGCCATTATAAAAAACAGTATGGAGGTTCCTCAAAGAATTAAAAATAGAGTTACCATATGATCCAGCAATTCCGCTATTAGGTACATATCCAAAGACAGTTCAGTATGTTGAAAAGATATCTGTACTCCCATGTTCATTGCAGTACTATTGTCAATAGCCGAGATGCGGAATCAACCTCAGTGTTCATCAGTGAATGAATGCATAAAGAAAATGTGGTATTATACACAGTGGAATACTACTCAGCCATGAAAAATAAAGGAAATCCTGTCATTTGCAACAATATGGATGAACCTGGAAGGTGTTATATTAAGTGAAATAAGCCAAACAAAAAGACAAAAGCTTCGTGATCTCACTCATGTGAGATCTGAGCAGGTTGATCTCATAGAAGTAGAGAGTAGAAAGGTGGTTACCAGAGGCTGAGCTGTTAGGAAAAAAGAACAGAACATAGAAAGTAAGAAAGTTATTTTTCTCCATTAAATCTGAATAACTGACTAGCATTTATAAAGGTTCAGTTTGGGTAGTCAGGTTCATTTGTTTATTTTATTCCGTTATCTTTTATGGATGTAAAATACAAGTCTGGCTTTTCCTATAGTTTAATATTTCTGTGAGTCTCTTTTCCACTTAGAAGTTGGTTGTAATAGAAGACTAAAATTAGCTTGAGTAAAAAGCTCAATTTAAAAAGGAACTCTGGAGGAAAGACATTTGAAATACTTGCCTTTAAGTCTTAGTTGTAGTCCTTTACTACTCTTACTGCCTTCACAACCCTGCTCTGCCAATTATCAAATAAACAAAATGAAATTAACGATTGAATATTTTCTGTGATTTTTCTCAATGTATCTGTTAAATATTTATATCGAATATATCAAAATCACATTAACAGGAAATTTGGATATTTACAAATGCCAGTTGCTATATAAAATTAGAGAAATAATATAAAAATTCTAGACTATAATGTTTTGTATTCTAGGTTATCAAACAGGGACTTACAGCTAATTCTTTGCTAGACAGAGGCATGCAACTTTCAGGATCAACTTCAAAGTAAGTAAAGATAATATACTTTTAACATTTAAAGTCAATCTTCCTTGATTCTGAGATAGATGGAGTTTATTCTGAGTAATAACCATTCTTTACTTGAGTAGGGACTTTATTTTAAGAATAAATTAGCTCAAATAATTCAGTTCTTTTGTCTGTCATGGCTTTGGCTACTTTTAGTAAGTAGTCAGTAGCATTTCTATTAAACATACTGTGCAAGCCATAACTTGACATATCAAAATTGGGGGCTAGTAAGAATTCAGTATTGTATTGTTTACATTTTAGAAAAGATCCATCAAGTAAATACATCAAAAATTTTTCTCCTTTGCTATATTAACCATCTGTGATCAGTTTTCATTTTATTGCTTCTTTTGGCCTGTCTTTGAGACATAAAATATCAAATCCAATTCCATGAAATTTTTAGTTGAAATAAATGTGTGTATTTACTCATCTTAAGGAAGTTCCAACTTCTGTTCTTGTTCATGGTCTTTTTAATACATGTTTTGCTTGTTAAATTGTGTAGTACACCATATACTCCACTGGATAAGAAAGTCGTTGATAACACAGATGATGAAACATTAACAGAAGAGTGGACCCTGGATCAACCAGTCTCCCAGACCAGGACAACAGCCATAGTTGAAGTAAAAGGAACCGTTGATATTGTTCTGACTCCCCTGGTTGCTGAAGCATTAGACAGGTATTGACTTTGTCTAGAAATGTAACTATTACTTTGTAAAATGATAACTGTATGTGATACAAGTATACATAATATGATATGTTCATATAGAAGATTGTTGATGATAGCTATTTTGCTTGATTAAAAATGAAAATATATTTAAAGAGTTCTTTGTTTTAGTTAGTTGTTATTTTCTCAGCCTAAAGAATTACATTTGTCCTCTGTATCTGTGGGAGATTGGTTCCAGGACCCTTACGGATACTAATATCTGCTGATGTTCAAGTCAACCTTGAGGAACTTGTGGATACAAAAAGTTGGCCTTCCATATCTGTGGGTTCTGTATCCCATGAATATTGTATTTTGAATAATATATTTTCAATCTGCAATTGGTTGAATATGTGGATGTGGAACCCATGGATACGGAGGACTGACTCTATAATATTGTAATTATATTACAATATATTTCTAATTTTTGCTTTTGGGCTAATGAGCATAAAATGATCAAATACTCAGGAACTACTTTTTATGTTTATATTCTCACTACTATCTAGTTAATGAAGGGATAAAGGGGGAAATAATAGAGGCTCTGTCTTGCAAGGAGCTTATAGTCTATCGAGGGAGATAGAACTAACATGAATAAAAATGAGAATGGAACATAATGGAAGTTGTGTGGAAAACACAGAGTGCTGAATGAGGTGAGAAAAGAAGGGGTTCGTGAAGGCCAATTTTCATGAACGTCTTCCTTTTACTGCAGAGGTGTATAGTTTTCTACGATAACTTATATTGTTAAAATTCTTATGAGGTGTCATACAGATGAAGAATATAGGAAATCATCTTGAGATTGTAAAAGAAAACACCATTGCCCAATCTGGACCACTTCATCTTGGGGTAGAGATGGTGACAGTGGGGATAAAATCTCAGTACTGTTTCCCTTGTATAATTTCTGAAAATACGGCTCAGAAATTCTCATTTCAGTGTTGAAGAATTATTATATGTATTCAGATGTGCTAAATTTCACTGATATGTTTAGATAAACTAGGTCATAGGATTAGTGATATTGAAATTTTTCATTTACTGTTTTTCCCTCCTCAGATACATTGAAGCAATGGTTCATTGTGCTAGTACCCGACATCCAGCTGCAATTGTAGATGATCTTCATGCTAAAGTCCTTAGGGAAGCTGTCCAAAACAGCAAGACCACCTTTTCAGAAAATGTAAGAACTTTTTTATTCCATGAGCAGAGCAAATTTAGTGTCATGTGTACAGAATATCCAATGCTGAGAAAGCTTGAATGTATCAAAATTTTATTTGCAAGTTAAATTAGAATATATAGACATGTTCTGAAAGCCTTTATATGTATTGGCTTCATAAAAGATGGCATATATAGTTGTACCATGGATTGAAAAGCAGTAAAAGTATTTAAACAATAGCTTTATTTCGAAGATAGCTTAATTTGAAGCTTTTTCTAAAGAACTTTGGCCCTGAGTGAATGAACATTCTTTAGGATTGGAACTTTAGTTTTCTGAAAAAGCAAAGCTGCTTACTTTTTGACTTTCCTCTACGATTAGCTGACTTGTCTCTTAATATTACTTTTGAGATTATTATTTTTCATTTTAATGAATCAAATCACTACCTTCTATTATGTGGATATTCTACGGATATTGTGGTTCCAGCCACGAAGCCAGCTGCTTTGCAGTCATATCCTCTTGCTCTTCTGGTCATTCTCCATTTGATTTTCAAATTTATTTAGATCGTATTTGTACCAGGGACTAGAGGAGAGGTGAAAATGACGCTGATTATTTTTAGTGAACCAGTTATTTAATATGTATTGACATTTCATGTGATAGGAAGTTAGGGTAGTTGAGATTAAAAAAAAAAAGAAATTTGAAAATATTCCCAGCCAATAAGGAGCCAATTATCAGAGACCAAGTCTGCCTTCAAGTCAGAGTTTAGTGATCCTAAAAAAACCTTATAATTACTATTCCCATTTTTTCTGTATGTTTTTCTATAAGCTGATTTCACTTTAGTATATATTACTTTTCTCAATTTTGAAGCTACCGGTCTATTTCCTAGCTTTTCTAAGGTTTGGATTTTAAATGGGGTTTTAAACCAGTGGCAGCTGGCACATAGATGGGCATAGAGGGGCACAGTGAATAAACAAGGTGCTGTTGTGAATGATGTGGAAATTATGAAAGTTCTGTGAAGTAATACCACTTTCAATCATTTTAGTTATCTTCCAAACAAGATGTTCGAGGAACAAAAACTGAGCACCCTGTAATAGGAACAACTAACCAAGGACAAGCACAGACAAATCTTACAATGAAGCAAGATAATGTAACAATTAAAGGTCTTCAGACTAATGTTAGCATACCAAAGGTAACAATTTAATATTTTAAAATTTTTTTTCCTGAAAGAGGAGAGCATTTTGGTGGTCTTTTATCCTTTGCATCTACCAAAGTGAATGGTGGTAGAACCGTGTGTAGTATCAAAAAAATATATTTTATTCCTTTAATGATCTAATGTGGAGTTAATGTAATATAATTTACTTAAGCAGAATATTAGATAATAGTAAAATATCCCATATCCATCCAGTAAAAATTTAATTAGGATTATTTTATGATCCTATATTTATAATCCTTGTCTTCATCACTCTCAAATGCATAAATATACCATCTTAACAGTAGTTTTTCATTTCTTTGTATATTTTATGTTTAAGTGATAAGTTTTCACTTTTCAATTCTGAAATTTGTGACTTTTTTGTGTGTTAGGTAAACTTATGTTTGTTACAAGCCTCAGTGGAAGAATCTCCAACTACAGCTCCTGGTAGGAGTGTGACTCATGTTTCCCTAGTGGCATTGTGTTTTGACAGAATTGCTACACAAGTTCGTATGAACAGGTAAGAAAGATTTTGTTAATCTGAGCTATGATTATCTTGCTGCATGTAAAAGCAAGCCTTGATCATCTTTTAAATACATTTCTGAGACTTATAATGTTAAAACAATTGAAGTCCAGAAATAACTGCTACAGCCATCTTGCTACCTGCCTGAGAATACGACATCCCTATACAGAGGAAGGCCAGGCCTAAATATTGGCAAGAAAGTGGACCTCAATCCTTTGGAATAAGTTGGCCTTAATGCTTGTGTCCAAAAAGTGTTCCTTATTGTTTAAGCAAGTTTGAATTGGGTTTTCTGTAACTTGCAGCCTAAGGATCAAAATATCATGCATGCCCAGATCAGGAAATAAGTGATAAATTTGATCCCTTTTGCTGGATTATGTCATCATTTCTAATATGTAATTTTATGATAAACAACTTATTGGAATCTGCCTTCTCTCATCAGATCCTATTCATTAACCTCATTTTACAGATATAAAACAGTCTCAGAGTTAAGTAACTTGTCCAAGGCTACAGTCCTATACTAAATAACTTGAACCTTGGTTTTTTATAACTCTGGAATTAAAATTTGCTGCTTTTTTATCTAGTCTAAACTAAACTGAAATGAAGAGCAAAGGTGGAGTTAAATTCATTGCTAATTTCTAATGTAAAATAACAGAGTATATTAATTGTTGCCTTTATGCAATAGTAAAATTCATTTAGGTAAATGTTTTCACTGAGCTATATTATTTAATTGTTAACCAATTTTCTTTCTTTTTTCATAAAGAGGTGTGGTTGAAGAGACTTCAAACAATGCAGAACCTGGTAGAACATCAAATTTTGATAGGTATGTTCATACCACTAAGATGCAACCTCAGTCATCTGGATCTCTCAGATCAAATGCTGGAGCAGAAAAAGGCAAAGAAATTGCAGCCAAGTTAAACATTCATCGAGTTCATGGGCAACTTAGGGGTCTTGATACAACAGGTAGGATTCTACAATGAACATGTTTTTCCTTGGCATGTATAAATGTTAGAGGATTTTGCAAAAGGGAACGGTTTTTTTCCTTTGAATATTGCTATAGTTTGAGTATTTTATAAGAAAGAGAAAGATATTTCTACATATATCAAACACATGATATCTAACTACTTACTACATCCTGTGTAGAATGGAGGGTAAACTTTGGCAAGAAAGTAAGTGGCATGGCCTCAAATTAAGAACTGCTTCTATCTCTTATGTGTTCTCTTCATGTTATCTGCTTGCTCATTATAGAATGGAGAGAGCATGATGTTTATAGTTTTCCTTATTTTTAGAATTATTCTGTTTGTAACATTTTATTAAAAAGAATTAATTGCAATATTAAAACCAGACAGCCTAATCTGTAAAATATAGCAACAATAAGAGTGATAGACATTCCTCTTAAAGTCTCCAGTGAGATAAAACAGAAAAGTAGAGATGTTACATACCATTTCAATGTTTTTGACTCTATTTAGTATGATTTGTCATTTAGAGGCTTAACTTAGATTGTAAGATATTCAATCCAGAAAAATATTGGATTTGTTAATTGTATTTCAGATGATTGCTCTGCTAAAATCTTTTTGGAACAGGTGACCAATCCTGAATGAATAAATAAATTCCTTGAGTTTGCTCACTGAATTTTATAGGTTCTGAAGGTTCCATGGTTCCAGTCTGCATTCTGGGTCTATGTAACTGTTCTGACTTTCTCAAAGCTTATTTTACCATTCTGTTTATGAAGCCAAAGGCATTTGACCAGAGATTTTCAAGAGACTTTTTATGACTACCTGAGATCCGAGTCCTAAAACTTGTGCAAAATACAGTGGCTTGAGTGAAAAAAGACTTCTCCGCTCTGTAGTTTGCACTGGTAATCAGCTTGCACTTGGGTACAGACCATAGGCAGTACCTTATACAGTTTTGAAAGGTATCGTCCAGAAAAAACTATCATCAAAGACAAAACTCCCAATGAAATTCCAAGGTCAACGTTTGTGTAAAAATGTGGAAAAAACGTAAATATCTTTCCTTATATGTACATTAGACAGCTGTCAAAAAATACTTAATAATCTTATGACATTTGTTATCTACATAGGGAAGGGAAGTGCAGGTATCTGGATGTGGTGTTAGAGACTTTTCGTGGTATACTTTTTCATAATTTTTGGAACTTTGATCTATGTGAGAATATTACCTAAACAAGAAATTTAAGTAAAATTCAAGTTAAATCCTCACCTTGGCTGAGTGTGGTGGCTCATGCCTGTAATCTGGCACTTTGGGAGGCCGAGGCAGGAGGATCACTTGAGCCTGGGAGTTCGAGGCTGCAGTGAGCCAAGATGATACCACTGTTCTCTATCTCAAGTGACAGAGTGAGACCTTGTCTCTAAAAAAAAAAAGAAAGAAAGAAAGAATTCCTCACATTATACCATATATCAGAATAAGTTTCATGGGATTAGAGACAAATATAAAAAAATTAAATAATGAGAAAACTATAAGAAATGTAGGTGAATATTTACTGCCTGAGCAGGAAATACTAATCATAAATGGAAAGAATGGTATTTCCATATGATAGAATATTATATAGCTATTAAAATGATACCTTTGAAAGATTTTTAATGATCCGAGGAAATTATTGTGGTTTACTGTCACATAAAAAATGAGAACCAAAACTGGGCTTGCAAAATAATCTCTAAAGGGCTAGAGAAGGCAATTTTCTTGAAATGTAAACAAGTTATCTCTGGGTGGTAAGTTTATGTTTTGTATATTCTTTTTTTTCTATATTCGTTTTCTGTAATCAGAGAAAGAAATGAAAAGTAAGATAAAATAAAACTTCCAGGCACCCAGAATATTAATTTCTATATTGCATCTATAAGCAATGGAATTATGACAATGTCTATGATAAATTTTGGTTATATAAAATATGTTAGCATAAAGCAGTCTTTTAGTAAAGGTAGTAATTTTCCTAGAAAAAGTATTTTTCCTAAGGCTGAGTAATTAAATTTTATTTTGTAAAATGATGAAAGTATTTAAAACTGCTATACAGCTGAATTATTTAGGAGCTTTTTAACCTTGTATTTTAAGAGTATCTTATAATCTTTCAGGAACGAATACATACTGCCTTTGAGCAATTATTTGGTAATTATGGAATCTTCTTTTCTCCATCTTAGGCAACGTTATTATAAAAGTTGGTTCATTTGTTTATGTTTCTTTTTGACAGTACTAAGATATCTTTTTAAGACAAAACAGTGTGCCAAGTGTTTAAATTGCATTTTTAAAAATATAAACTTCTGTCTTTAAAAATAGTCATTTTGCTTTCTTTTGATAATAGACATTGGGACCTGTGCCATCACTGCTATTCCTTTTGAGAAATCTAAAGTTTTATTTACTCTAGAGGAATTGGATGAATTTACTTTTGTGGATGAAACTGATCAGCAAGCTGTTCCAGATGTAACTCGAATAGGTCCTAGCCAAGAAAAATGGGGTTGGATAATGTTTGAATGCGGACTTGAAAATTTAACCATAAAAGGTAAGCACTTTTTGTTGAATTCTGAAATGGGGGACAAATTGGCCGTATATTGTTGAAATGTTTTGAAAATTGTAGTTTTCAATAACCTGAATAACATAATAAAACAGAAAATGTGCTATCCGGGATTATTTATGAAGGGTGGGTGCCCTGTTCCAATTGCTTAAGTGGAGCTTTTCTTCCATTTTGTGATTCAAAACTAGGCAGAGCATGCAGACCAAACCTCAGTGCTTAACGAACACTATCTGTGATTCAGAAAAAATTCCCGAATAAAATACAAAGCCACTCAGTTTTTGAAAGTTTGCATCTTTGACAACTGGATCTTTGTTTAGTAGAGATTTGCCATATAGGATTTAAATATTGTAAATCCTTTATTCGGTGAAAAATACCGACTTAGAATTGTATTTGCTTTCTTATGTTACTGAATAATATTTATAATAAAATAGGAAGGTTGAATTGTGCATAAGACTTTTTTTAGGTTTAGTCAACTACTATACTAATAGTAGTTGTATATGCCTATAATTATTTAGCTGATAGTTCAGTCATACATCACTTTTATAGATAAGGCCAAAGTCTTAAGAAAAATTGTTCTTTATGAAATTTTATACTGATACTGTAGAGTACAGCATTGATACACTTATATACTGTTGTTAATAAATTCCTTTATTTTTATAGGAGGAAGACAGTCTGGTGCTGTTTTATATAATAGTTTTGGAATTATGGGTAAAGCTAATGTCACAGAAAGGGGTGGAGTGCTGACATCCAATAATTCTTCTGATTCTCCAACTGGCAGTGGCTATAATACTGATGTCTCTGATGACAATCTTCCATGTGACCGGACAAGCCCTTCTTCAGACTTAAATGGAAATTCAGTTTCAGATGAACAAGTTAGTGGATCTCTAATAATAATAATGCTTTGTGAAAAATAACTTAGAAAACTACACACCCAATTCAAAATTACTTTCTGGAGTGTATTTGCTTGTCTTTCCCTATTTTGGATTTATGATATCTGTTTAAATGTTAGTCAAAGCATGTTGATGAATATACTACTACTAAAATATAATTACTGAAAGGTATCATAAGTATTAATATATTTATATCCATCAGTAGAATTTTTTTTTTTTTGCGGGGGGACAGAGTCTCACTCTGCTTCCCGGGCTAGAGTGCCGTGGCATCAGCCTAGCTCACAGCAACCTCAAACTCCTGGGCTCAAACAATCCTTCTGCCTCAGCTTCCCAAGTAGCTGGGACTACAGGCATGCGCCACCATGCCCTGCTAATGTTTTCTGTATATTTTTAGTTGTCCAATTAATTTCTTTATACTTTTAGTAGAGACAGGGTCTTGCTCTTGCTCAGGCTGGTTTCAACCTCCTGACCTTGAGCGATCCACCCGCCTCAGCCTCCCAGAGTGCTAGGATTATAGGCATGAGCCACTGTGCCCAGCCAAATTAGTAGAATTTAAGAAAGGCAGGCCTTGTATATTTTGAAGGATTTTAGCAGAAGTCATTTTTTAAATAATTAGTTTTGTTACTGGTAGTATTTTATGTAAGTTTTAAATATTTTTGTCGGTATCTGCTTATTTCTGTTAGAGTTCTGAATAATACCTTATATTTAACTCACTTTTTAATTTTGTTATGGTAGAATTTCATGGTGATGAGTACAGTAAGAGTGACAACAAAATATTCAAAATTCTGGATTGCATAAAAGTTGTGCTACTAACTGATTGGTGATGTTGGGCAAGTTACTTATCTTTTCCTAAGTTTCTTCACCTGTAGCAGAAGTATGGTAATGCTATTGACTTTACAGAGTTATGAAGATTTAACCAGAGGATACATATGAAAGGCTTAATTCAGTACCTAGCACATAAAAAGAACTTAGTAAATGTTGTTCTTAAACACACATATATACATGCACTTCTGATCATTTTGAAAATTAGATACACTGGAAAGGAAAGAGAAAAACATCCAAAGAAACCAATGTGATGTTGCAGCACATATTTTGGATTTGAAATTTAAAAAACTTGGTTTATAGTCTTAAAAAGTAATAATATGCTTCTTACCTTTCTGCATTCTGAAGTGGTGATTGCATATTTCAAAAATATCATTCCTGTTTCTCAATACAGATTCAGAGTAATAGCATATAAAACAAATAAGATTTTTTTATTATAAAGTGTTATTTATTTGAAGATATGCTACAGTAGTTTTTTTTATGATACTCTATTTGGAAGTTTGAAATAGTCAGTTAAAATTTAATGGAAAGCAGATTGCAGTGGGAAGCAGAAGACCTTAATTCAATCACCCATTCTGCAACTTATAATATTAATATAACTTCTGCAAGTATATAATATTAATAGTTATATGAGCTCTGGCTAGTCACAGACCTCTTTCTCTCTTACTTCATCTGGGAAAAGTAACACTCAGCATCCCTAAAGAAAAATGATCGCATGAAGTGATCAATTGAAACCCTTTAGTTGTAGGATCTAGTACAGTGGTTTTTCAGACTCTGCTCCTTGGAGATTCAGGGATCCATAAGATATTTCTCAAAATCAGGAGAAGTTTAAGCTGAGCAAGGTTCATATTATCTGTTTTATGTGAAAGTGTTATCTGTAGGACTTAATTTGATAGATTTTGCACCTAGGACATTAGTAAACCTCTGTGTTAATGGTTTTAAGGGACTGTATGTTAATAATTTTTTGGTGTTTTCTATAGGATGAAGGAGTTGAATCTGATGATTTGAAAAAAGATCTACCTCTAATGCCTCCACCTCCAGATTCATGTAGCATGAAATTGACCATTAAGGAAATTTGGTTTAGTTTTGCAGCTCCCACCAATGTTAGATCTGCTACCCATGCATTTTCTAGGTAAAAAGTTTTTGAAATGTAGTGCTATCCGTTGTTGTTTCTTCTTTATTTCAAATAGCTTACAATTCTTTTTCATATATATTTTTAATTTTCGGTTATTTCTAGTATTAAAGTTGCCACCTTTTCTATCATTCCTACTTGATACTTTCTGTAGACATTATTCTTACCTTGTTTGATAGCACTTTCTTTCCCAGTATTTTAGTTTTATGTTTACGTGTCCCTCTGCCTTAGACTTTTGTTTGTTTACTCTTTTTACTTCTGACAGGCTTTTTAAAAATTTTTTTCTATTGTCCATGTTTTACATTTTTTAGTTATGTTTTCATAATTTATCAGTGGTCAAAAGGAAAAGAAAGTAGTTTTGCCTGAGTGAAATAGCCACTGAGTATAGTAGGTATGAGAAATTGAAATACAAATTTTGACACTTGTTTTTATAATTTTTTATTTATTTTAAAAGGCAGCTGAACCTTTTAAGTACTGCAACTCCAGCTGTTGGTGCCTGGCTTGTTCCGATTGATCAAGTCAAGTCATCCTTAAACAAGTTAGAAACCGAAGGAACCTTGAGAATTTGTGCTGTTATGGGATGCATAATGACAGAAGCATTAGAGGTATGTCTTTAAATATTACAAGTTTTAGACAAACTTTCGTATTGAAAATGGTCCCTTATTACTGATAATCATTGGACAATATCAGACCTGCAAGTTCTAAATTACCAGATATCTTTTATTTGTAGAATTTTTCATGCATACCATTCTAAATCTATTGTGGCTTGGTTTCAGAATAAAAGTATGCATTTTCCCCTAAGAAGTAAATACAACAGACTTACAAAAGTTGCCCGCTTTCTCCAAGAAAATCCTTCCTGTTTGCTGTGTAATATATTGCACCATTACCTGCACCAGGCAAATTACTCCATCATTGATGATGCTACAATGGTGAGTTACTGAAACTGTTAGCTTTAAAGAAGCCTCTGTTCTGTTGCAGGACCACTGACACACAGGGTTTGAGATGCATGTGGGGAGTCCAAAGGAGAAATCTGGTTAGAAATACTGGTCAATAGACAAGATTGTGTTCAGATGAATGATTTGGGAGTTGTGAGCGTAAAGGTGTTAGTACAAGCTGTGAACGTAGAGGAGATTTCTAGGGATGATATGTTGAGTGAGAAACTGATCAAAATGGAATCCTGAAGAATGCCAAAATTAAAGAGTGTAGGGAGGTTGGATAGAGGTACACAAAGTAGGAAGGAAGTGGTAGAAGAATCAGGAAAGAGTGATGTCTTGGAAGCTAAAGGTATAAAGAGTTTTCAAGGAAGAGAGTAATCATTAGAGTCAAATTTCACATGTGATTTAATAAAATAAGAGCTAATTAATGATGGAGGGAAGAATATATAATTGCACAAAACAAATGCAATTTATCTCTGCCCTAGAAAAGCAGATAACACATCAAGATTAGGGGTTTAGAGCCTTAATTATCTCCCTTCTCTTCTATAAGCTTCTGGCCAATTGGGCATAAATAGAATTTTTAGTCAAATTAAGGACCAATGTATCAGTATTATTTTTTTTTTGCTTGATTATTTCTCTTTATTTCTCAGTTTTCTGACTAATAATTCAGTCCCCTAGGAACAACCAGAGGTGACCAGAGATTCTTATTTTAGTAATATTGTAAACACAAGCATTTTTAAAGATGTCTAATATATTTCAATTACTTGTAGTTATTTGCTTTCTTTTTGGTCCCCAGATTGTCTCAGGTTTAGCCTTCAAGTTGGTTCCTGT